>VXCM01001670.1:0-55764 GCA_014773175.1 Lucifuga dentata
ATCAAAACATAGGGGTAGACATCATCTATTCTGTGTTATCATGTTTAGTTCAGGAAATATGATGCAAAATACATAATTCGGTTACAGTGGAAAGCAAAATGGCTGCTACAAGGCTGTTTCTGCAATGGCTCCATTTCTGCAAATGTTCAGGGCCCCAAACTGTACAAGTGTACCAAGTTTCATGCTGTTATGAAAAAGAGAACATCATTTTCACATATCACACGGACTATAAAGAATCCATCTGTCCCAGCTGAGACGTGCAGACCTCAGCTGCCAGAGTTCATGCATATCACCATAACATAACAAATGCTGCTCACACTCCAGGCCCTGATGAGATGTTTTCCACTTTGAAAAACAAGAAAAGTTTCACCTTACTGGTACCTTTGTCACTCAGAAGAGGCAATTAGAAACATTACATTTGCAACACCTTGTACATAGTAGTCAGAGCTGTTTCTTCCATTGAGCAGTATGTGCTGCTGCACAGGGTCCCCAAGCCACCAGCAGGCCCCCACTCAGCGTTTCTTTTTGTTTTTGTTTTTTGTTTTTTTGAGTGGGTGAGTGCTTTGACAGGAAAGAAGGCATGGCTCTGCTCCCCATGAATGTAAGGCAGTTAGCTGTCACAGGACCCCCTGGTGGTCTGACGGAAGAATGGCGTTTGCTGCCAAGGTAAACCTGACGTTGAATGTAGATGTGGAAAGATGAGGTGTTTGTATCCCTCTGGATCCAAAGAAAAGATAGGCCAAAAAAGCCAAAGAAGAAAACCTGGCCCAGAATTTCAGTAAGAAATTATCTTCATTAATTTAACCCTTTTCCTTAAAATGGTCATTCGTTTTTTGTGTTGCTACTAGCTGAAAATGTTAAAAAAGTTTTGTCATTAGTGAATTAGCTACTTTAGCACAGAGCTGCCACTGGGACAAAATAAAATGCCCACTTTGTCCTTATAAGGAGAAAATTAAATTGTTATAATTTTTTTTTTCCATTTTAACGTTAAAGTATATTATAATGAGAAATGTTTCTCATGATAAGGCCAGTTATCTTGTTATAAGGATATAGCCTATAAAATTAACTCAATTTAATTAGATATGGTTGTCATATAAGGAGATGGCATAATGTTGTTAAAACGAGAAATATGTTATGTTTTAACACTGCATGAAAATTTATTGTTAAAACGAGAAATGTTTCTCCTTACATTATAACATGATAATTAGTTCTGTAGAGAAAAAGGAAGGCAGCACTTTGGTCCAGCAGCGTTACCATGGCTCATCTCCTTATAACATGGACGATGACAAAAACCCTCATCATGTTATAATGAGAAACATTTCTCGTTTTAACCAGATAATTTTGTATTTTCTTAAAATGAGATAACTTCATATCTCATTATAACGGAAATGTTTCTTGTTACAATGAGATGATTTCACATTAAAAATGAGAAACGATCTTGTTATAATGAGATGATTTTCTCTTTATAATAAGAAAGTGGGCTTTTTTGTTGTTGCACTGTTCTAGCTAGGTCTGAGCTTCTGCTCACATTTTGTGATCTAATTTGCATAGTCTACGTTGTTTAATGATAATGATGTCCTAATTTAAAAGTGGATGCTAATATTCAAAATATAGCATTCAACAGGAATATGAGAGAGAGAGAGAGAGGGAGAGAGAGAGAGAGAGAGACTGTTTTACTGTTTTTGCATAATAAAGTAATAAAGTCTCAGGGTCTTGTGGCCATAGTCAGTGGATCATTTTGGTTTAGGTTGGGGGCCCCAGCGTAAGATATTGCACAGGGTCCCAAGATGTTCAGAAACGGCCCTGATAGTTGTGGTTTTACCAAACGTTTAGTCAGTTTTAGTTAGTCTACAACAATATTTGTGCATAAAGCCTTATTTTCGATGATATAGTCATCAACACAAAAATGAACAAACAGGATAAAGTCAAAGCACACAATTTCAGTTTCAAAATTAGATTGTTCTTGTTCTTTTCTGTTCCATCAGTTCAACTCAAATCCCCGGATAGCAAATTCAGTTTAGTTTTAAGACTAATCATGCCTGCAGTGGATGACCTTAAAGAAATGCTGTGCATTTAGCGCAAAATCCTCAAATTTTCATAAGCATATGAACTTTGAAGAGACTTTGCCGTGACCTCAGCTTATTCACAAGAAAACATCAGACTGAATTGTATGAGGTGTTGACTTTGTGCACCCAGCAAACCTCATGCATCATTCAAATCATTCTGTTGTGTGGAGATGACTGGTGTTCAGCTTGGTGTTTTTCTTGCAAATTTGTGATTTTTTTTTTTTTTTTTTTTTTTTTTTTTGTTGGTGTTTTGGGTTTTTATTTTGGCAATTTGTGAGGTTTTTTTCTCACAAATTTGAGAATTTTTCTTTCTCAAATACCCTAATACACTAATTCTTTCTCAATGACCCTAATACGCCATTATATAATTCAAATGGTTGGAATGAATTAACCCACATGAATCTTGGAAGAGGATATATGTATGTGTGTGTGTCCTTTGAAATCCTTGGCCTGAATAGGTAAAATCCAATCGATATTGCAATATGCTCTTCACTGATAAAATGTTTGCAGACATTACTGAACAGATGTTTATGCCTCAGCTGGTTAACTCTGGAATCAGTACCGATCCTTGAAGCATTTTTCTTTTTCATCCGATTCTAAATGGTTGTTGGCATTTTCCAGTTTGAAGTCTACCATCACGTTCTAGCTTGTGGCAGATGTGATATTAAGAGCAGCATCCACTCGCTCAGCTGTTTCCTTCATTTGAGTTCCAACACACGTATGAGCTTCATTTCTGCAGTACCTGCTTTGTGTTAAACACGCTGTGCTAACTGTGTCACCTCACGCTGGGAGACAACAAAGAGCTGAAATCACAGTGGACCGTGCGTGTGTGTGTGTGTGTGTGTGTGTGTGCGTGTGTGTGTGCGTGTGTGTGTGCGTATGTGTGTGCGTGTGTGTGTGTGTGTGTGTAAAAGCAGGAAAATGAGCACCTCCAGGGGTGTTTGGATAAGAGGTTTTCTGTTGCAGTCCTTTCGGGAGTGTCTAAATGTTACAGTATCAAAGGACACTTTTGTAAAGAAGCTGCGCTGAGAATGCAGCCTGTTTTATGTCAAGCTGTCAAAGCATACTGCAGGAATTCAAAGCAGCCACAAGCTGCTGTTAATTATGTATGTCACACATTATTAAATTCAGCCTCATTTGATGTCCCTGCAGATAATAAATTTTGTACGTGTGTGTGGAAGTTCCAGGCAAAGAAGGGGAGGGAAGCAGGGAAGATGCTGACAAAGACTGTTACCTGGAACAAAATAAAATGGTCTGTTTCTTTTGCTCAGAGGACAAGAGGAGGGTTAGAATCCTGATTACCTGTCTAATATGTTTGCTTCAATTTAAAACAAAAATCTCTCTGCATCTCTATACTTTAAAGCCAAATCAAACTTTCATCAGAAACATACAGTATTCATGCAACAAAACACACAGAGCAGCGTCAGTGAAAAGGATTTGCTTGTTAGTGCTTTCACTGTAGATAATAATGTCTAAGTTATTAACTGTCCATTCTCCAGTTTCTTAAGCAGTTTGCTGAATCTCAAGCTGACCTTGCACAACTTGTGCAGCAAGTGTGCATCAAATTGTTTTACTAAAATGAAAAATTCATACACTGTGAATTCTAAGTGAATCAGATCAGCCTCTCCCAAGGTTTCTTACATTTTTCCTTATATAATCAGGATTATATAATAGGGAGTTTAAGATGAGGAGGTTTTCCTCATCTTCTTAGAGAGCTTGGGCTGTGTCAGGAACCGTTAATGTGTGGGCCTGTTTGAGACATTGTCTGTGATACTGAGTAATACAAATAAATTTGACTTGACTTGGTCACATTTATTACCTGGAAAATAATTTATTCATCCATATTCCACCTCTTATGCGGCTCCGGGTCACAGAGGCAGCAAGCTAAGCAAAGCAGTCCAAGATGTTCCTCTCCTGGGCTACTTTCTAAGCTCTTCCTCTGGGATCCCAAGACATTCCCATGTCATATGGGTTATATTCTGGATATGCCCCATAGTCTCCTTCCAGTTGGATCTGCCTTGGATCTTGATTGGATGCCTGGATCACCTCTGCTGGCTCCTTTTGATGCAAAGGGCAGCAGGTCTACTCCTTCCTGGTGTGTGAGCTCCTCACACTGTCCCTTAGGGACAATGGATGGATGGATGGATTGTTGAGTTGATGTATGGATGGATGGACAGGTTGTCGCTTGTGGCTTATTCCAGCTGAACCAGTCAATGTAAATATTAATTTATCAATAAAGCATCACAGATTTTTTACAATATTGTTATTACTGGCATCTTCAGCGATAAGATAGTATAGTGTATCAGTAGTATGCTACAGATAATTAATTAAGGTAAAGCAATGGTATGCAAAGTTGCAATGTTAAGATCATAATTTCAATAACGAAATATTAATCTTATTTAAATTGGACACCATCCACATTATGTGGAAAATTAAGTTGTTCAAACTTAATATTTTGATTACTTAATTAATATTCAGGCTCAAATCTGAAAGGAGTTAATTCTTTACTCATTCAGTGATTTCTTCTCCGAACTGAAACAGGCAAACAAAGTACTATTGCACAGGTTAACATTTATTTACAGATGAGAAATAGAATAACATACAAATGAGGTAGGTATTATGTGAAGTATAACCAGCCTTGACAACGAAAACTAGTGGATTTTCAAAATAAAATCCTAACCTATTCTATGGTTGACTGAGTCTAGCTTTACTTTACAGAGTTATTAGTACGGCAATTATAAAAATAGAAAATGGTTAGTAAGAAAGATATGGAAATGGGGAAACAATGTAGTTAGGCTGCATCACTTTAACATCAGCAAAGACAAGATCTTACGTTGGGCCTGATCACTCCAATGGTGTGTAAAGGTCGGATCGCCAGTCTTCGGATGCATCCAGTATGGGTCACGTCTTGGCTGAAGTCATCATGTGGCAGTCCTTAGGATACGGTGTCTGGATCCACAGCGGGCAGGCCACGGATCCGGACAAACGAGTCTTCCTTTGGAGCCGGATCAGCGCACTTCCCGATGAACAGCTGGAGCTGGGAGCTGGACTTAGGGTCGAACCGAGTTGCAGTGCTGGAGTTTACCCAACGTGATNCTGGAGCTGGGAGCTGGACTTAGGGTCGAACCGAGTTGCAGTGCTGGAGTTTACCCAACGTGATCAATAGAGCCGAGACACATGATGGCGCAGCGCTAAGTTGGAGAACTAACTATAGCTAGAACTGAATAGCTTGAGTGAAATCACGTGGAGGTCGTGATAACATCTATTGCTGATTCAGGTACAAACTTCTTAGAGCAGCTAATAAAATTACTTGAGATTACATTAAAATAAAGAACCGCTAGCTGGAGTTTTAGCAGCGCGTTGAAGAAGGGAGAGGAGAGGAGAGGAGAGGAGAGGAGAGGAGCTGCCACGCGGCGTAGAGAGGAAGGCCAAAGAGAGAGGCCGGGGAGAAAGAGAGCAGCAAAAGAGACAAAGAGAGTCCTGGGAAAGAGTGAACAACGGTGGAGTGGCCTTTTAAACAGAAGAGCCCTTCGCGGGTTGTGAAGAACATGCCCATGCTTTGTTCTTATAGGAGCTTTTCCTGATGATGTCAAGAAGGCAGCCAAACAGCTCGAAGCAGCTTAATCTCTGTGATATTACAGAAACATAATTTATACTAAATCCACTCATTTCCCACTGTCAAAGTATGATACATAAATTTTTCACATAGTAAATTCACAGTATGACATGCTGGCACAAGCAAAACCATGTTACGCAAATAAATCATCTCTTTTGTTGTCTAATAGGAATTTATCACAAAATCTAAACATCTAAAACACTCTATTATGAAATCTGATGATCTTTACTTAAAATCTATTAAAATCTATTTCTGCATCAATGCAAGTATTCTAAACATTACAAAGATAAAACAAAAGCTTAGATTGTTGTAGATTGTTAAACAGATTTTGTGTGAGCTTAAAGGATCATAAAATGACAGTGTGATGTTCTGTGATTTAAGAAGTATGTTAGAGAAATATAATACATATAAGACTAAATCCTTTAACTAAATAAACAAATACAAATACAACAAAAGCATGTAGTAAATGAAAATGAATTTCAATATCCAAACATAGTTTACGGCACTCAAGAGAGAGAGAGAGACATGGCAAATTTATTTCATGACTAAACATTATTGTAACTTCAGATATCTTCTTGTTTTCTAAATAGATTCTGAATTAAGAGTCTTATTTGGCATTGCAGTGAAATGTCTTTAATTCTGTGAGAATGGCTTGCAGACACTCTGGAGCCAATTTGGAGAAGGAGTTTCTGAGGTGATCAAATGCAGATAAGAGTGGCCATTGGTGTTCTTGTCTTTATGGCATTTAAACATCAAAGTGTTACCAAGTCCCTCTAAGGTGATAGCGTCTGGTTACCATGGCATTTGGGAGGTCAGAGAAATTTAGAAGTTCTGTTTCATTGTCCTACAGTATCTGNTTACCATGGCATTTGGGAGGTCAGAGAAATTTAGAAGTTCTGTTTCATTGTCCTACAGTATCTGTTCTGCAGGTTTTACGACTGAATGGGGGAGAAACACAGCAGGGGATCTTGAGGAGTTCTTGGGTGTGTGCATATGAAACCCTGGAAGAGTGGGGGTAGAATGTGTATTGTGTCTGTTTGAGAAGAGCAGTTAGGTGTCTGTGGAGGGGAAGGTGATGTATGTGTGGCTTCAGCAGGCCTCCACACAGATGTAGTCTGAAAACTGATTATTTCATCCCAGAAAAACATAATCGTAGATTTATCAAACTACAGTTGTTGTAGTAATGCTACAGTAGTGTCATATTGTTTAGACTTTTCCCATCAAACCATTGCTTAGCAACCTGATCACACTCATTATTTCAGGACTCGTGTACCTGTGTACCAGGACAGTTCAGTCTAAATTTAGGAATACAATCTCTTCTGTGAAACAGACTAGAGACCATTATGAAATTTTCTTAGAGAATCGATTTCCTTAAGGTCTCAAATCAAAATTACCTATGAGACTCGTGTCCTGTAAATCTCCTGGCAAAATGACATTTACTGAACTGTAAATGAAGTGTGAAATCACAGGTGTTGGAAATTAACATGCAAATTACTGAGCAAAAAAAGTCATTATTAGGTACTGGATACAGTAATTAAGTTGCTGAAGATGATATTTCCTTGATGATTTGAGAGTTAATGAATGTAAGAATTAGAGGATTTACCCATTAATGATTAGTGTCACCTCAGTCAATCCTATAAAGTTGCAGGAAAGAAATCCATCCATCCATTTGCTCCTGCTTATCCGGGACCAGGTCATGGTGGCAGCAGGCCAAGCTTAGCCTACATGTCTTTCTTCCCAACCACATTCTCCAGCTCCTCCTGGGGGATTCTGAGGTATTACCAGGACAGATTAGAAATGTAATCCCTCTAGCGTGTTCTGGGTCTGCCCTGGGGTCTCCTCCCAGTTGGACATGCCCAGGAAAAACTCCAAAGGGAGGCGTCCAGGAAGCATCCTGATCAGATGCCTGAACCACCTCAACTGGCTCTCCTTTATGTGAAGGAGCAACGAGCAGATTAATTTTTCAGTATTCTTAACTGGATGAGCTGCTTGTCTGTTTTGTTCTTTTCACATCTGCATGTTGAATTAACATTTTTTTAAAAATTAGGTCAAAGACATTTAGCTGACAAATGAGGAGACTGTCCATGCTCCTCACCCTCAGCCTCAGGGTGAGACCCAGCCACCCTTTGCAGAAAACGCAATTTTGGCCGCTTGTATTCACAATCTCATTCTTTTGGTCGCTACTCAAAGCTCATGACTGT
This sequence comes from Lucifuga dentata, assembly GCA_014773175.1. Taxonomy (NCBI): domain Eukaryota; kingdom Metazoa; phylum Chordata; class Actinopteri; order Ophidiiformes; family Bythitidae; genus Lucifuga; species Lucifuga dentata. The sequence goes on from VXCM01001670.1 coordinate 7,884, forward strand.
TGGTGAGGACTGGAACAAAGATCAATAGTAAATTCAAAGCTTTGCATGCAGCATTGTGGTTAGAGAATGTTAGAGAATCTTTGCATGAAATAAAATCCTTTTTTGTGTCTTTGAGCAAGACACGTAGATCCCTGCTCTCTGGAGTGGAAGCTGCTCTATGGTTTGTTTTGCAGTAATGAGCTGTGCTTATACTATAACCAGTCTGCTGCTAGGGGAGAGTGTGAGCGCTCATTTGACTGTTTGTGGATGAGATATTTTTTAAAAGTCCTAAAATTAAAAATTAAAAAGATTAAAAAGAAAGAATTTAATTTCTCTCTCTCTCTCTCTCTCTCTCTCTCTCTCTCTCTCTCTCNTTTTTTTTTTTTTTGTTCATTTGCCTGTTGCTGAAACAATAGGTTCATTTGTCCCCACTGTGAAACATGAGCTAGAAATTAAAACTCAGTCTCACTGATTCTTTAACAAGATTTTTTGTCAGGATAATATGCTGATCTGTGCAACAGTGATAGCAATAGTAAATTTTTAAGCCAATCATCATGTACCAGAAGTGGCACACCTACCACAGCTTGAGAACCACTGTTTTTTTTTTTTAGGGGTCTCTATGCTCTGGCACATAGATATTCCACCTGTAGATCTTTATTATTGACATTTCTTATTTATTTTAACATGATTAACAGACTCAAACAGGACTTAGAATCAGTCATTGTGTGTGCTTATAGGAGTTGAAACCTGCTGTACTGTATAACTGAGGTTTACGTCTGTAACAAATGTCACCAGGACAGACAAATGAGATCTCCTCTGTCTGCATCCCTTCACCTCATGTCCCTCAGCCTGACATCACTCCACTAATAACTGCAGACAAGCACAAACCTTTTACAGGAACATTCTGTTCTTATTTCAAAAGTCCGTCAGAGATGTACTCACAATAATAAAGCACAGCCATGTTGAAAAGGTGAATTTTACAGAGTCCCTTTATAGTTTAAGGAAAGATGGATGGCAGAAAGTAATAAGTATGCTGTACAAGAGGCAGTGAATTTAATAATAGAATAAAGCAATCATCAAAGAATCAAAGAAAAGGGTTTAATTAAACAGTTTACCTGTGGAACACACTCAGCTCTGTCAGCTAAGGAAACATTTGTGTCCATGGATACTGACAGATGTATTGAACAGACAGCTGTTGTGGCATACTGTGCACTGTTTCCATGCAAATGCAAAATTTCTCCAAACCAATAAGCATATGAAAAAAAACAGATGGCGTCGTGCATTCTTTTATTTGATATTTGTCTGTACCACTAATGGATACAGGTGAAGTGAAGCTAAGGGATATGTGACTTTTTCCGTATTATATTTGATGTTTTATTTAAGTTCATATTCCATGATTTTTTTTTAAAATCTGAACTCATCATGAAAATTTAAGCAAAATGTAACAACAGTTTATATATCTGAATATAATAATATTTAACAACATAACAAAGAAGTAACTTCAACTTGGAGAAGTCAGCACCTGTGAAAGCTCACTGCTGGAGGGATTTATCATCGACTTCCACTCCTACATAATTGGGGTGGCCCTTAATATTGTGAACCCTCCCTGTGAGCTTGCAAATGGAGGGAGAGTGCACAGGATGAGTGTGTACCACCTAGATTAGAATTGAACCAAAACCATGCCATGGAGGACTAACTAAAGGGTGGCAGGTTTTCTGTCTTATCAAAATCAACATAACAGCTGATTTCATTTGCATCCATCCATGTTCTATACCCGTTTGTCCTGTTTAGGGTCACGGGAGCTATCCCAGCAGTCATTGGGCGAGAGGCGGGGTNCCCGTTTGTCCTGTTTAGGGTCACGGGAGCTATCCCAGCAGTCATTGGGCGAGAGGCGGGGTACATTAATGATGGTACATGATTTCATTTCATTTCAGTTATCAGCGCACTCTCCTCTTATCCTCTCAGAGAGGATGAAATTTAGCTGGCAAAGGGCTTTGGTCAGACTGAAAATCTGTAGCCTCTCGGTCCAACATGGAACCGCCTTAATACATGAAATGGACAAGCCAGGTTTCTGAGAACAGTCTAATGCAGTTGCTCAAAAACTAAGACTTACTAATCTATATAAGCCTACAATGTTAAAAGCTAAGCTAACCCAATGCTTTGTCTGATCTAGGAACTCTTGTTTCCATGGTAACATTCAATGAAACCTGCTGGAAAAAAATGGCAATTATTGTCACCATCTGGCAAAAAGAGGGAAAATGTGGTTGATGCACATTGTTGAGATGAACAGTAAGATGGAGTACAGCTCTTGGCCATGTTTTTAATTGGCAGGAACCAGTTTACACAGAATTCAAAGAACAGATTTAAGCATTTTAGACAAATCTGTGTCATCCTAAAGTCCAAGTCTTTCTTTGTGAGAGTAGCCCCAAAACTTCACAGTGTGTCAGTGTGTCAGCTTTTGGTTTTCATGGGTCCTGGTTTCCGTAGACATCAGTGAGGGTTGAGCTGCTGGTTGCTGAAATTCCTGTTTTTGACATTCACAGTTTGGTCTTTTTTTTTTACTCTACCAGTTGTCCAGGATGTAAAAATGCCTCCATCTCTGTGCATCCTGTGAAAGAGCTTCTAACAGCATCATCAGTGAACATCAGGATGTGTTTTCACTTGCAGTCTCTGGTGTACAGTGGAAAATAGATGGAATGAAGTGTTCATATCCTGACCAAATCAAAATGCTTTTTTTTTTTTCTTTTTCCTTGGACAAACATTTTACAGAGTGACAGAAATACATGCTTTTAGCAGCTGCTGATCTGTCAGAACAATCCACTTCATCACTTTTGACCATGAAAAAGCACTGAGTCACATAAACAGAGCTAGGACAGGGAATTTACATTTTATTTAAAAAAAAAAAAAGGAAAAAAAAAGTGCCTTACTGCAGTTAGAGTGAAGCTTTCTTACTTCTTTCTACACTTAATAGTTGTGTTTCTTCTCGCCTTTTCAAATGCTTATCAGTTTTGAAATACGTTTTGTTCAGTAAGCAGCAGCTACATTTGTGCAGTTGTATGTCACACTTGTGTAATTATATGCTGCAGCCTGTGTGTTCACTCTCTTGTGCTCAAGGACCCTGGTCCTGTTTTCACAAGACAGTTGCTTCAATAACAATTATGTTGTTGTCATCAGATTTGGATCAGAGCAGTCCCAGAGGAACGTAGAACAGTATGAACCACTTCCAGTTTTTGGGTGTTGAAAGCCCGTGAATGCTGTTTCTTGGTCTCCCACTGCGCACATAATGTCAGCATGAGCGCTGAGCAGTTTGTTTTCTATGTGCCAGTCCACCTGCATCTTTGTACAGGTCACCTAAACCCCCAGTCTATTCATCTCTACCTGACCTTTTTAAAAAATGCCTCCAAATTGACTTTGTCACTCAAAAACTACTCAGATCCTTTGACTCCAAGATCTGTTCTGTTCTGTTCTGTTCTAACAGCTTTTTTGGATTTCCTTAGGGAAAAGCATCTTGCAGGTTTGCAGCCAGAAAATATATATCTACACCTACATTAACAGGGTCAGTGGAATAACAACACCAGCTATGATACGGTATATTAATCCTCAAGAGCTCATGTCACAGGTGACTATAAATCTGGTGTCACAGCCCATTTAGATTTTTTAAATGACACAAAATGTATACTATAGGAACTTATTAAGTACTGCATATTCTGGCATTTATTCACAAATTTGTCAATTGGCATTGATTGCTTAAAGGATAAAACCAGCAACAGTGCATGTTTGAGCCCAATATATACAACCTGCTTACATGTTATGTTACTGACAGCCTTTTCCCAAAATATACTACTGGAGGGGTACATTTTAGAATTTTTTTCCCTACCTTCCAGACTGGCTTCAATTAATTCCAGTATGCTATTAAAATCAACTTGCACAGACTTGAAACGTGCTTGAGATACGTAATTCATCACAGTGAATACAATGTATGTTAAGTGTTTTGTCAAAGTAATTTTATTTAACCGGTCTGACACTTTACTGCAAGGGAGACAATGTATGTATCCGCCAGGGAATATAGTTCCGGGAGAAGACGGCTTTTACAAAGCAATTAAAATGATTGTGACTTCTACAATCATGCATAAGTGTTAGGAGGTGAAACATTGAATTTTAAGGCGGGTGCATCAGCTGAACATTTGATTTTGAAACATAAGGGGATTTGGAGAAATAACAGGAACACTAAAATACGGTTTAATATTTTGGAAATTAGTTGTCAGCAATGTAGCATGTATGCGGGTTGTATATACTGGGCTTAAACAGCAAACTCACTGGTATGGTCCTTTAATACAGTAGTTCTTTACCAGCTGCCCCCTTTGGGAAATGAAAGAACATTCATGCTTAACTTTATTTTAAGTCAAATTTTAAAGTTTCATTTTTCTTTCTTCATCAAAATACATTCAGTCACTAAATTGCCCCATGTGCTTTTTCAAAAATAGAGCAAAAAAGAAATGTGTACATAAATTGCAATCACGTTTGCTGGAAAGACAAACAATTAAGTGCAATCAAATGAACAAGTGCGGGTACTTGGGGCAGTCTTTAATTTTGTGGCTCTTGTCTCATCAAGAATAATTGACACCGTATCCAAAGCTGCGGGAAACAGATTCATTCACCCAAAATCCATCCATGTCTGACAAATTCGGAGTTTGCCATAGAATCGAGCTGCATTTTGAAGTGCCAGTCACATTATTATTGATGCTTAGAGGTTTCAAACATCCTCATTTCCTACTCCAGTGGTTTCAAAACTTGAATTGCGGACCCGATCCCTTGTGAATTGTTCAGATGAGGAGAACAAGTTTGGTGAGTGATGGAAAAATAGTTTGATACTAAAATAAAAGTCACTTCACTGTGATTCAAGCACAAAAGCAATATATCCTACAGCAAACAAAATGAAATACAAATAAAAGTAGATTGCCACGTGGAGGTTTCTAAATACATTTATTGTGAATAATCCTTGGAAAACCAGTGTTAAAGGACCATACCAGCCATTTTGTATATTTGAGCCTAATGTATTTAATTTTCATATACGTAACGTTACTGACAATTATTTCCCAAAGGATAAAACCGTATTTCAGCTTTCCTGAGCTTTTGCAAAATCTCTTAATCTTTTAAAATCAAATATTCAAGTGATACACCCACCTTAAAAATCGATCNTTTTGCAAAATCTCTTAATCTTTTAAAATCAAATATTCAAGTGATACACCCACCTTAAAAATCGATCTTTCGCCTGCTAATAGTTATGCAGCCTTATGAAGTCATGGTTGTTCAAATTTTTCAATAAACGCAGGACATTTTTGGGACTATATTCCCTGGTGGACACATACATTCACTCCGTGTTTTTTATTGCACTTACGCTAAAATTATGTAACTTCTAAAAAACCTGAAAACACGTGTTGTTCATGATAATGGATTACCTATCCTAAGAATGTTTCAAGTATCAACAAGTTGATTTTAATAGCANTTGTTCATGATAATGGATTACCTATCCTAAGAATGTTTCAAGTATCAACAAGTTGATTTTAATAGCATAGCAGAATGAACTAAAACCAATGGTGGTCTGGAAGGTAGGAAAAACATTTTTAATTCACTGTTCCAGTAGTATGCTTTGGGAAATCATTGTCAGTAACATTACGTGTATGAAAATTGAATATATTGGGCTCAAACATGCAAAATGGGTGGTATGGTCCTTTAATTGTAGTGATATGTTGTTGAGGCACATCTGCAATTATTATAGTTTTTGTTTTTAATTTCACCTCAACACATTTCTTATACAGTAAAAGCTTCTGCACTCCAACTTTAAGCCAGCAAAGTTTTGAAGGTTTCAGAGTTTCAAAACTATCATCTGTCGTTCACAATTCCTCTTCACCCATCCATAATGTATCTACGCCCTCTAGTGGGTGTCTACCATACAGTTTGAGAACCACTGACTTGATAAATGCCATGAATTTGATTTGAATTTAAACCCTCTGTAATGCTTCATTGGGGTTTTCTACCTACATCTTGTTTTTCCTGTGTAATGTTTAATTTAATTTTTTTTTTTTTTTTTTTTTTTGAATAAAGGCAGAAAAATTGAAAAACCAAAGTCTGATGTTGATTATTTGCATCTGCTCCCATGTAGGTTTAAAAATGGAAAAAGTCTGGAATCTCTGAAAATGTCATGTAAACAATTTATATAGCTTAACATTTACATCCCAGTTTCTGTGGGATTATTGATTACGATGGTTGGCCTTCAAGAGATTTCTTCCATTTGTTGTCTTGATGAAAGCAACACAGCAACTAGCATCCTGTCAATACGAGCTGGTTGCTATCTGCATCCTGTGGATTAACAATCTTTAAGAGTCTGTTCTGACTCATAAATATCCCACATTTATGATTCCCGAAGGACAAACCAATACTGTTGTTTCTTGGATTTCTTAAATCTCTAAGGCTGCTTTTTGGACATTTATTGGATTTCTCAGTGCTAGAAAAATGCAACAAAGGTCACAACTTTAAAGTTCAGCCATGCACATCTTATTTATCTTGAATCTTGTTATCAGATTAAAAAAAAAAAAAAAAAAAAAAGCATGTCAACATTAGTCAAAACAAGAATTCTTTGTTTTCACTGCAGTGTTAAGTCTTTTAAGATTTTAGCCTTCTGGTTTTATAATAAATTGTACTTTATCTTTTATATCTTACTGAAATCGGAGTAATCTGAGACTGAGTAAGTCGGAAATTTAGATGAACTACAACACATTAACCTCTTTTCCATTGCAGGAATTATGGAATTTAGGAACTTTTTCAAAAACTATGGATGATACACATTTTTCCACCATAGGAAGTTGATGGAAATATAGTCCAAGGAGAAAATAGCTTTTAGCAAGAAATTAAAATGACTGTGCTCTCTACAGTCATGCATAAGTAAGTGTTAGAAGGCAAAACACTGAATTTTAAGGTGGGTATATCACCTGAACATTTGATTTTGAAAGATTAGAGGATGTGAAACAAAATAACAGGAAAACTAAAATACGGTTTTATATTTTGGAAATTAGTTGTCAGTAACATAACATGGATGTGGGTTATTGGGCTCAAACATGCACAATCGCCAGTATGGTCCTTTAAGTTCTGCCTCTCAGATTGACTACAGTGGGAGCATAAGTGGGTGGACTAGAGTCCACCCACTTATGCCTTAAATAACCCATCAGTCTTCCATATCAAACAATCACAAACCTTTAACCGCCATAAAATCAACATTACCTGTATTCAAAGTTGTACCATAAAATTACAAAGCTTACAGAACGGCAGACATCTTCTCTTTTATTCTTTGGCTACTTACACTGACACACATTCATGGCTACGATACAAAGTAGTCCAGTGATTGTTTAAAATTTATTAACCAGTCTCGGAATAGATACCACACTTTAAGAACACAATAATCTAGCTTGGCATAGATATTATTGTACAAACATTGTAATGCCACTCTCGTTTTATAGTGCTTCAGACTCTGTACATCAGCGTAAACATATATTTCAAAAAGGACTATACCATCCATTTGCATGTTTGAGCCTATATTCAAGTTTTTATACACATAGTGTTACTGACAATAATTTCCCAAAGCATACTACTAGAATGGTGAATTAAAAAAAAAATTCCTACCTTCCAGACCACCATTGGTTTCAGTTCATTCTGGTACGCTATTAAAATCAACTTGTTGATACTTGAAACGTTCTTATAGGTCATCATCATGAACAACACATGTATTCAAGGTTTTTTGTTTTGTTTTGTTTTTTTTTGAAGTTTTGTAATTTTAGCGTTTAAGTGCAATAAAAAGCACAGAGTGAATGTATGTCTCCACCAGGGAATATAGTCCCAAAAGAAGACCTGCGTTTATCAAAAAATGTAAGCGACTGTGACTTCATAAGGCTGCGTAACTATTAACAGGTGAAACATTGATTTTTAAGGTGGGTGTGTCGCTTGAATATTTGATTTTGAAAGATTAAGAGATTTTGCAAAATATCAGGAAAGCTGAAATACGGTTTTATCCTTTGGGAAATGTTTGTCAGTAATGTACGTAACGTGTGAAAATTGAATATATTAAGTTCAAACTTGCAAAATGAGTGGTATGTTCCTTTAAGTGTAGATTCAGTGTTGGCAGAACACTGCCAACACTGAATCACTGAAACACTGAACACTGCCCCCCCCCCCNCCATCCCAACCCCACCTCCCAGCCCAAAATTTTCTCAGATAAAAGTGCACTCAGTAGTCTGTAAACAGTTTTCTCTTTTTTCATTTAGGTGCTTCATATTTTAAGGAGCCATCTTTTGTTGTCCTATTGCTTTTTTCAAATGAACACTCTGGAGTCTAAAGTTTTTGTTTTGTTTTTTTAACTATTTTCCTTTTTAATGAAGTTGATTTTTATTTTTCACCGAAAAAAAGCTGCACTCTAAGAAAATATCTTTTATAAAATAACATTTTTGGAAGCAAAACTTTGTTTTGTTTTGGTATTTTGCCAAATTTATTGTGATTTTTTTCCAATTTTTTTTTAGCCTTCATTTACAATTTTCTAAAATCAAGTAGAAAATCATTAATTTTTTTATAAGACAAAGCTTGTCATTATGACATTTCTAAAATGCATGTAAACAATACCAAATATGGACTGAATCAAGAATTGATCACAGGATAATCAAGAGTGGCTGATTTTTTTATTTATTTTATTTGTATTTTGGAGATTGTAGAGTTGTTTTTTTGTTGTTTTTTTTTTTAATTTTGACTGTTAAATAAAGCAGTAAAATGACTTTAGACTCCTCAGGGTTAAAGGACCATACTGTCCATTTTGCATGTTTGAGCCTAATATATTCAGTTTTCATACATGTTACATTACTGACAACCATTTCTCAAAGGATAAAACCGTATGTCTTTGAAAGATTAAGAGATTTTGCAAAATATCAGGAAAGCTGAAAAGCTTAATCTCTTGATCTTTCAAAGTCAAACATTCAAGTGATACACCCGCCTTAAAAATCGATGTTTCACCTGCTAATAGTTATGCAGCCTTATGAAGTCACAGTCATTTATTTATTTATTTATTTATTTATTTTTGATAAACACAGGTCTTCTTTTGGAATTATATTTCCCAGTGGAGACATACATTCACTCCGCGCTTTTTATTGCACTTAAATGCTAAACTTACGTAATTTAGAAAAGAAACCCTGAATGTACGTCATGTTCGCGATGATGGATTACCTATCCCAAGAACATTTCAAGTATCAACAACTTGATTTTAATAGTGTACCAGAATGAACTGAAACCAATGGTGGTCTGGAAAGTAGGAAAAGAAATTTTTAATTCACCATTCCAGTAGTATGCTTTGGGAAATGATTGTCAGTAACATTACATGTATGAAAATTGAAGATATTAGGCTCAAACATGCAAAATAGCTGGTATGGTCCTTTAAGACCTACAGTATGTATTCTAAAATTGAAATTGTAAAATACTGAAGTTAGGAAGAGTGTCGTGTGCAGTAACATTATGAGACTTCCTAAAATCATAAAGAACCATTAAAAGTCCTTTCAATCTAAATTAGAGTTGATAGGTTGTCATGTAACAGCAGCAGTGGAAAATCTGAAAATCGCTCCTTTGTGCTTTCACCCAGACATGAAATATCAACCATTACTCAATAGCTTAAGAGTTCTATGGTTCTTTTGTCATTTCTTAGACCAAACTATGGTAATAACATCTGTCTGGTTGCATAAATCATTATTTCTCAGCCGTCAGTACATAAAGATCTGAGTGGTGAGAAAGTGAAGCCACGTCAGTCCTTCCTGTCCTACTTAGACTGACTGTGAAGGTTAGCATACTTTCCGAAATGAAAATGTACACCATGCGAACAATCTCTCAAGTGGCCCACTGGAGTGTAGCTGCACGACTGTCAGTTAAGGAGCAATTATATCCACTTAAGGTGCCTTAAGAGTCCAGTGCTTCACCCTGTTATTAAGAGTATGTCACCTGTAACTCTCTTTCTTGTGCTTTTTTTCATGATTTTGTTTACTTTCGCTGTATTGCTGTCAAGTATATCTTGCAACAGTCATTTTAATGCAAACGTCTGAAAACTGGATTTTTGATGGAAGAACAGTACATGGGTTTTTACATCGTTTAACTGTCAGTTACTGTGTTAATAAAGCAAGTGCAATTCGGGTCATCTAGCAAGACTGAGCCTCAATCTGAGGCTGGATGGATTGTCGTTTTGGACACAGGATCTTTGAAAAAGCCCTTCGAAAGCTGCTGTGGCACAGAGGGTACAAGAAAGGGTTGATTGCGGAGTTTAACCACAGAAGCCAGAATGTAATCTCGTACCAGTAGTTTCCCACGCATCTACCACTGCAGGCGGCTCGAATTATCATCAGTAGTGTATAAGGAGCCCAGCAAATCCCAAAAATGCAGACGATAATGGCCAGAGATTTGGCTATCCTTTTGTCTCGGGAAAGACGAGAACCCTGTGTTCTGTGGCCAGGGGCGATGCAGGAGGCCGTGGGCTGAAAAAGTCTGGAGTTTTTCCTGGAGGGAGAGAACCTGTCCCTCTGCATGAAGATCTGGCTGGCAGTAGGGTCCCCACTGAAAGAGGGAGACAGGACATCGTCATCCTCAATAACTGCAGAGATGGCAGTGGGCTCGCTGGACGACACCTTCCGAGTCTTTACAAAAAACACAGACCACCCTCCTAGTTCTCTGTGCTTTTTAGCAGTTCTCTGCGTCTTGGCATCTTCCTCGACATCTTTCCTCTTGTCCCGGCGGTAGATGTTCAGGTAGATGCTGAGGTTGAAGTAGGCCACCGACACAAACGGGGTGAAAAACTCAAAGGTTGAAGCACTGAGAAGGAAGTACCAGGTGAAGTAAAATTCGGCGTAACACTCGTGGGCTGGGACGACACTCTGGCCAACAATCATCTCCCAGAAGATGATGGCAGGGCCATAAAGGAGGAAGGCCAACGCCCAAACGGTGACCATCTTCAGCACCGCCTGACGTGTCATGTTTCGCTGAGCCCTGTATTTGACCTGCAAAAATTGGCAGAAATGTGATTTTAAGTGACGCATTGCTAAACACGCAGCAATGTAAAGCACACTGTACACTAAACACTACATTTCAAACAGTTGCAGCTGCTCACATTCCAGCTGCCTGACAAACACACTCGCCTCTGCTCTGAGCAGTTTGTTCACATGAAGCCCTGTTTGCACTGCAGAGCCACAAAGCAGCAGAGTGACGCTGTAAATAAAACCCACTCATGAGGCATGTCACTGAGCCAAAGAGAAAAGAATAATGACAGGCTATGAGCAACAATCTTCAAAACAACACAAAAGTGTGAAGGAGGCATCGTTTTTTTTTTCTGATCTTCTCCTCCTTCATCATCACCCGTCACTCTCACTTTCCACGCTCGCTCCATTTTCACTTCTCAGCCTACTCTGTCAGTTAGCAGGAACTCTGTATTTACCAGTTTTTTTTTTTTTTTTTTTTAATATCTACTTTATAACTTCAATCTTGTTGCCACAAACCATCAATTATCTCTCAGCAACAATGCTGTGAATGTCTTTGTGATTAATGAACATCTCAACATATCCAGTAAATGGTGAATAGAGCCACTTCACAATAACATTAATTCATGCTGGCCCCAATCTCGAGTGCACATTAAAGACACAAGACCCGTTCATAATGTAACAACATGTAAAGCATAGTAATCATACCATGTATGGGTTAAAAAGTACATTAAAACCAACCTGTGATTTTGTATAGTATAGAAAGTATTTCTAGAAAACTACAATTAATTGATTCAACCAACATCATTCATATACTATATACCTCTTAGTCAGCCTATTTATAACAGATGTACTGTAGATAAATGTAAAATCATTTTCAAAATCTTAAGACCATAAACAAACTCAGACTATAAATTTTATGCAAACACCATCCCAAGGGAATTAACATGATGTCTAGGAGACCTAAAGACCTGATCTTAATTGACTGACTGATGACCAATACTGATTTAAGTCACTGTTAATCAGTTAACTGACAAGTCTATCTGGTGTTACACTGATGGAGGCAATAAAAGCTCTTTTTATTCTGATTAAAGACCCATTTAACCACATATTTGTCCCTGTAAGCTCTTGTCGCCACTGATAAGCAGCTTTGCATGTGAAATATTTATTGACCAAATAATGCAGCTCAAGCTTGTGTTAAACTAATTTGTAAATTTGTAGATTATAGCCAAACCCCAGTGTGAAGGGATATACAGTACCAGGCAATGTAAATGACTTTCCACTGCAAAGCTCCTTGGGAAGAAATATATTTTAGAATTAACTGCCCTAATGTATTAGAGGTGTGTGTGTGTGTGTGTGTGTGTGTGTGTGTGTGTGTGTGTGTGTGTGTGTGAAAGAGAGAGAGAGCATTAGCACCTCTGCAGCTTATACTTACAGCTCTAGTTACTGATAGGAAGCGGTCATAACTAATAAGGACAATGTTGAAGACAGATGCAGTGCAGAGCAGGTAATCCATGACCAGCCACACCTTGCAGAGCCCTTTACCCAGCATCCACCTGCCTGTCAGGCTGTACGGGATGTACACCGGGATGCAGAAAGCACCTGGAACACGCAATATTGCATCATGACCCACTCTCCAGCCAAAACCTTCATAACTCAGTATTAACATTCACACTTCTCAAGGCGCGCATACAGTGTGGGGGAGTGTTTGAGATTAATTACATGTGACAAATTGCAGGCTGACAGCACGATACCAGCATGCAAGTCCTGCAGACATTTTGGAAATCAGACCATCCTGCATTGGCTGCTTCTATAAAAACAGCAGGAGGCAATTTGTGTAATTTAAGAAAATGCAAAACAGATTTAATGGCTTAAAAATTTAATTTGTACCCTAGAGATGCTGTACACATGTACCCACTAACCTTAGTATAAAATGTAGAGTGAATTCTAATGTGTTGAGGGCGTGTGCCAACACCATGTTTGTTGGTGCTCTAATTTATAGGTACAAAGGGCCAAATTTATGGAGGTACAGAGGGAGAAAAAAAGGCACCAACTCACCCACGAGAAAATCAGATATAGCAAGGTTCAGGAAGAAATAGTTGCTTTGAGTTCTCAGGGTTTTATCCACAACAAAAGCCATAATGACCAGTGCGTTCCCAGCCACCACAAAGACAACCAGAGTCACCATGAGGACCGATAATATCACCACCAGGTAGCCCGGGAGCAGGTTGGCAGTCCCGGGGACCGCAAGAGTCAAGTTGCCGGTGGAGTTGGACTCCAGAATGTGCGCGCCCATAGTTAATTTTTCAGCAAAATCATTGTAGGTCTTTCTCATTTCACGCACAGAAACACAGAAGTGGCCGAGTTGTGCGCTCCGACGCTGCGCTCCACCTCACCAAGGAGTCGCACATGAATGGAGACCTGTGACTAAATAAAAACACTTTCTCCAAATCTCCCATTTTTACTGAGTAGTTCTGGGATCTAGAGAGAGTTTTAAATCACAGCCTGGGTGTCATGAAACTGGCTGCAGGTCCTTTGGGTGCCCCTGTGCATTTCTCACTACTCCAGATGCGCGGCGAACGAAGGATCGTTACAGCGGAGCGCATCTTTGAGTTTGTCACCGCTATGAAGTTACAAGAATACAAGCATAAGCGCATTTCCGGTTAAGTTTTTCAGAATAAAACTCTTGTTACAAAGCCCTTGATAGCATTACTCTATTATTCTGTATTATTGTGAGTGATTGTACAGTGTATTCATATCAATATGCGAATATGTGTATAAGTGGCAGTAGATAGAAATAGAACAGTGGTTCTCAAATGTTTAGAACCAAGTACCAAGTAGAAAGAAGTACCTCACCGTCACCAGTGAGTTCTATTTTGAAGGCAAAATTAATTCCGGTCTTGTGTAGTAATTTCGTTTTCTTTCACATTTTCCTTCTTTGTCCGCCCAACAATTGATCAAAGCCTGAAGTCTGCGATCAAAAGATAAAGCACGAAACTGCTCAGAAATACTGTGAAGCGTGCAGGGATGAAACATTTACAAAGCAGTTTAGTCCTTCAGTGAAGTGATTCAGGGTCAAAGTCCTGATTACACAAATGAGGCATTAACAATTTTTCAGCGCCAACCTAATTTATTTGATTATTCAATTAACAAATTTCACTGTTAATCAGCATATGAAACCCAAGTAGCAGCTCTTATGAAATACATATTCAAGTATTTTCATTAGCAAGATGTTGTAAAACCACAGTGGTCCTTCACTGTTAAAAACACGAGAGAAAAGGAGGAAAACTGGAACAAGATGTGATAACTGGCAAAAAAAAAAACTATATATACAATATTAATTTCTTCTGTGCTTGTCTTTTTATTAACAAATGTAAAAATGCTGAAATAATCATACAAAAATTATTGAAAGCATTTAAATATCAAAGTAGAGAGAAAATAGTTACTGAAAGAATGATTAAAAACAATGTAAATTTCAGACAATTCATAGTAAAAATAGAATAGAAATCCCGTGCAAATTAGGCTGAAACCCCTGGTATGTTAAAGAACTGTTTTTGTTTACATTTTTCTTCCAACATATGAAGTGCTGCTGTTTCAGAAATCAAACTTTTGTTAAAGACCATAAGCCTGTCAGCCTCTTAAAACCCAATCAATGTTGTCACAGGCTTCTCAGGCATCCTTATCAACACTGGCCAATTTTTAATTAGAAAATTCCAATTTTGACAGTCATTCTTTGAAAAGTACATAAATTTGCTGACAATATAACTGAGCAATCACTTCAGTCTGTACCAAAGGCTTTTTTTTTTTTTTTTTTTTTGGTCACATTCAGCAGCATGAACAAGTAACTGAAGCTGAATAGATTAGATTTCAACTCTTATAAGTAGATTAAGTATACTTCTCAGTGTTGAGTATGAATTTTAGCTCCACAAGTTCTTCACAAGCCTCTAAAACATGAATAAGAGCTGAAATGGTTTCAGCATGATGACGGCTTGTCAGGGAGCAGAAACTCAGTGAAAAGAGTTAAAGTGTAATTATACTGAATGGCTGAAATAAACTGGGAGAGTGATATGTAGACACAGAGGGAATTTTGTTTTTTGTCTCTGCTATCATTCTGCTTAAACGATCGTTTTAGACCACATTAGATCACATTATCAGTTTGATTCCCTCAACATAAGATAATAAACACAGATAAATCAATTTCTTCCATTATAAAGGCCTTAAAAACTAAATTGAGACTCACACAGATGAGACCAGGATATTTTTAGACAGCAATTCTCTGTAGCCTGAATCCAACCCTGGAGTAGTTAATATGCAGAATGTGTCTTTCAGGGATAGAGTGATACCAAAACGGAAGATGAGGCAAAACCCCACAGGAGCCACATTGAGGTAAACGCTGTGAGAGTAGAGGCAACTGTGAAAAGCTGAATATTTAGCAGGCTTCAAGGGGATGTCAAATGCTTTGGGGAGCAGGAATTTGTGAATTATAGGGTGTGTGCGTGTGTGAAAGAGCATTTGAGTCAATGAAAGTCAGTAGACTTCATTTTGTTTAGCAGAAATGTCAGATTATACTTCTCAAGAGCGCTGAATTCGAGATGCAGATTTGACTCAAGGCTGAATTAACGTGAACAGGGATGAGGGAATGCATAAACAGCAGGAAGTGCTCTGTGGTTGTATCATCATAAACAAAATCAGCCATTCAAAAATGTAATGATGATATCCTCATTTTATAATATAGCTAATAAATAACCCTGGTGTGAGATGTTCACTGGTAAATCTCAAATACAGGATTCTGTTGTTGTCAAAAAGTCAGGTTTTATTTACACATGAAAAGACTGCCTTAATGGGAAAAAAAAATAACGTATTGCAAGGCAATTAACTTATTCCACATTGAAACAGTGATCAGCTCTTAATTAAAATGGCAATTCAAAAATCCTGGGACATTAGAATACTGTCATTTGTAATAAAATGTGTAATTGCAGACATTAGTCAGGTAAAATTGCCTTTTAATTGAATTAGTCAGTGTTTGGAAGATGTGTTTACTTCTTGTCCCTTTTCTCTTCAGACTCATTTTGTCTTCTTGCTTTTTGGCTTTTTAATCTTCCCTCCTGATTTGTTGGCCTCATCCTGTAAAATGACAGAAAATGATAAGCGTGAGCATAGTAATGATCTCGCTCTAATTAAAGGTGCTAAAGACATTTCCATGCTTTACTGTATCAGTGATAATTTACAGCTCTTGTCACAGACATGTTTGCCGGCTTTCCTGCTGCGTTTCCCTTTTGTACTTCAATGTGCAAATAACAAAATTCTGATTGACATGCACCATGCTGTTTTAATGTATTCCAATAATCCCATCAAACAAAACACTGCAATATTAAATACTATTGTAAAACATCATCTTATATTTGATCTGGAAACCCAGGCTGCCACCTAAAAGCCCACACAACACTGAATGATAATCCTGATGAATACACCATGGGACAAATTATGGAACAAAATATAAATATTCATGCACTACCTTTATAGCTCATATGGGAGAATTCATAAAACACACTGTCAGATTTGTGTTGATAAGGGCAAATGTCATCACGCAACCATGTTCTTTCATTCATAAACACCTATCTCTGACATCTTTTAGCGTTTACCTGGAAAGAAACAAAAATCATAGTCTGATATCTCAGCTATATCTGCCAAAAAAAAAAAAAAAAAAAAAAAACTGGCAGCTTCCTGTAGCCCTGATTTGAACCCCTGTTCAAAATAGTGGGCTCAACACTATTTTTCTTTGACATATTTATTGTCTCTCCCTAAAGCCATCATAGATCGTTCCAGACGCTCAGACGTTTTATCTCGTTTAGGTTTATCCTTCAACAAAATTGTTATTGATTGTGAAATGTTATCCTTAAACTTCAATATCATTGCTCCTGGAAAAAAAATTACGTTGCATCTTGGTTGCATTCTATTTTTGTTGTCTCTGTAATAACTGGATGTGCATCTGAATTAAAGAAAATGCTGTTCTTGAAGCTGTTCTCTCCTCTACAATTATCTGCCCACTTCAAGCTAGTCTTTGGGTTGTTGCTATGCAACTCCTTGAAATTTTGGAAAATAACATCGTAAATGAGAAATTTCAATCTGGTTTCGGTCAGTATCATAGCAGTGAGACTGCCCTCCCGAGGGTCAAAAATGACTTAATGATGTTCTGTTAATCCGTGTTCTGTTTTACATTTGCTCAATGAACACACAATGTTTGATATGATAGATATGATTGTATATTAACTGGCAGCCTGAGATGTCAGATCAGAATCATAGATACTATCTTGGTTTTCTGATCTGTACAATATAAAGTTCTGTGTTTCTATCAAAATCTGTCTCTTCACTATTGAAAATTAAATCTGGAATGCATCAAGGGTCAATACTGGGTCCTATTTTGTTTTCCCTATATGTTTCCTCTCAGCAATCATGGCATTGCTTCATCTTTTTTATGCTGATGACACCCAGCTATACCTTCTGATTACTGACACTGATATGCTTGGTTCATTGTGCCTTTATAGTGGATATAAGAAAGTCAATGGCAAAAAAATCTCATTCAGATAAATCAGTGTATCACGTCTGTCAAGTCTGGGAGCTTTAACCTGCAGTATTCAACTGGTAGAAAACCTATCAGTGTAAAATTTGATCCCTCCTGACATTTTAAAAATTAGTCTTAAGTTGTTTTAACTAACTGTCCTTCTGTCCTTGATTTTTAAAGTCTCAAAAACTGTCATGTTTTCATTTTCTCACATCTGAATATTACAAAAATCTATTTACTTGCCTGAATAAATATGCATTAGACAGACTGCACAGAAACTCAGCAAAGATTTATTACAACTAAGAAACAGGATGATATTACCCCTCTTATGGTGTCTGTTTGTTTTATTATTTAAAAAAATATTATGGTCCTAGTACATTACAGATCTTAGGTTCCTGTGAGTCTACATGTAGCCCAGGACCCTCATGAAGCTGCCTTTTGGCTATCCCATCGTCAGTATACAAATACTAGGAGCTGTCAGGGGCCCTAAAGCTCACTCTGCTGCAGGAAAATCTGATAGTCTCGACATTCATTCCCTTTTGACATTTTCCTTTTTTGTAAACTGAGTTAAAATGGTCTCCAAAAGAAGATTTTATCTTTTTTTTTTTTTTNTTTTTTTTTTTTTGTTGTGTTTTTTTTTACGAAGAGTCAATATGTTTCAATTCATATGTCAAACTGAGATAAGGCAAATACTTTCCAACCTTAATCCTTTCAAATTTCCTCAAGATGTCTCTACCACTGAACAGATTGGCCATGATTCAGAATAAAACACAAGAGCCGGTCCAAACAACACAAACAGAGCAGAAAAAAACATTTTGATGAAGCTCATAATGCTCAAATTTGTTGAGACTGTCAGAGGTGTTTAAGGTCATAGTTTGTATTGTTGTTAATCAGATATCCTGTTTAGTGCCTTTCACTCAGGACTGGTGAGAATCTACTTATTTATGTGCCTATTTGCTAATGCATATTTCCTGTATTTTGCATATCACATCACTGCTAAATTATGACTACAAAATTGTATGCCAGCAAAAAATTGATCAAAACTTCCATGTAAGAAGAGAACAAGTCTATGATGACACTGCTGGAGACTAAAGCCTAAAGACCCAATATAATTCATATGAAGTACAACTTTCACAGCAAAAAGAACATTCTCAACACACTGTAATTGGCCTGAATATCATAGGTGAGTCAAAGGTGAGGGGTAGCAAGCTTAGCTCTTCCCTCTGACTCTGATTTAGAAGATGAACATATCCCCTTCTCCATCTTCTTTGCCTTCGTCTTGATGAAAAATAAACAATAGCCTCTGTCAGTTCCTCTCTCCATCAATTGGAAGCCTCTTTTGTCGCCGTCTTTAGTAACAGGTGACTCATGTCCATTCTGCATTCTCCACTGATGGAGTAGCAGAAAATCAATTCCTGACTATATTCCGTGCTGTTATCTGGGACATATTCTTCTGCCAGTTTTTTTTTTTTTTTTTTTTNTTTTTTTTTTTTTTTTTTCACCTTTTCATCTTATATCTTTTGAAATATACAGGAGACTTTAACGGATTGCAGAAAATCCTGCAGAAGGACTGAGCATCAACCATTATGTCTGAATGTTGAAGCAAATAAAATGCCTTAAGATGTAGCTAATCTAACAACCACTAAATGGTGGCATCAAGAAAACTCCATTGCATTGAAATCAGTGGGAAAGATTCCAACGTCTTTCATTAAAAGGACCATACCAGTGATTTTGCATGTTTGAGCCCAACAAATACTACCCACGTACATATGCTACTGACAACCATTTTCCAAAACATAAAACTCTACTTTAGTTTTCCTGTTAATTTGCCAAATCTCCTAATCTTTCAAAATTAAATGTTCTCGTGATGTCAGCATCACCTGTAGGGCAGTTCTTCTAAGGATGGAACCTTCTAAGGATGGAAAGAAATGTGGAGCAAACTAGAGAAACACCCTTCAGGAAAGCCTGCTTTATAATGTGCATACAGATGAATACATTGTAAAATGTGTCAGAAAAAGGTAAAAGGCTTTACATGGCTCAGCCAAATCCTCAACTCAAAATCCTCAATTTGAAGACTCTCACAGAACCTCCCCAATCAAACTTGTCTGAACCTGTGAAATTCTGCAAGCTAGAATGGGAGAAAATCCCCAAATCGAGAAGTACAAAGACTCTAATAAACAAGAAGAATCTGTTGGTTACATTGTAAGTAATCACTGGCAAAAACATGCTTAAACCCTGATAAATAACTCATTTATAAAACTTTTTTTTTATACAGCTGCAAAATATTTAACAGGTTTCCACTTTCACATTGTGGGTTACTGCATATAGATTGTCAATTAAATCTCTCCTTCCTTCTATCCATCCATCATACTTGCTTATCCTTTGCAAGTCTTTGGGGGCTAGACCTTCTGTATTCCATTGCCCCACTGGGAAAAAGTCAGGGTACACTCTGAACAGGTCACCATTTGATCACAGGGCTTAGATGCTCTCGGTTCAACTCGTTCTAAATTCAGGCTGTAATGCCATAAAATCTCACTAAAGTCAGCAAGGTGAAATACTATGAGGGCACTGGTTAATGAATATTCCCTCTTACAAGCACTGCAAAGATTCAACACTGAAGACAGTTCTTTATAGCTGTGAGCAGAATGTGACTTTGAAGCAGCTGTAGATTTTAGGCAATATGAAATAGTGGCATTTTGTTTTTGGAATCACCTGAGACAATACGCAAATGATTTAAACCTCTGATACCCTTCACAAAGTCTCTTATGAATAAATTACAGTATTTTTGTTATAATTCAAGTCTTTATTTCACGTTTGCCACCTTTCCTATCAGTTATAATAACGTTCTACTCATCAGCTTCATTGCCATGATGACTCTGCCTAACTTGGCTTTCATCATAATAGAAAAAAAGCCTCTATTAAACACCAGAAATATAAACGTAAAAGTTGCTGCTTTTGCATCCACAAAATGCGAACATCATATTGGAAGGTATATGGCAGCGAATGAAGTGCTGATTTCTCCAGTGAGTTGACAGGGTTTTGAAATGGGATACTTTTAAGAGCAGGTTTTCAGTACCTTTAATCTTTCTGTGGCACCAGCTCAAAGGTCAATCATGTTATCAATGGAATAGCTTTGCAGAACACAAAGATGACTTCAAAGCTGGCTGGGCCCAACATCAGGCCAATAAAACCCAGGAAAAGGTGTTTGATCTATACAACATATGGCAACCAGACACTTCAAATGATCCAGTATCCCAAATCTGACAGAATAGTTACTGATGGCACACAAAGCAAGTTGAACAGAGGCTGAATATTTCTTTCGTCAATATGTCCAGTAACTTTGTAACATGTGGACAGTAGAGGTCTTCATGGTTCCTAAATTTTGAACCTGATCTGAAAGAGACACTTAGAAAACCTACCCAAACTTGATGTAAATTACTTTTAAAAAATAGAGACGCTGAAGATCCGGAGACTCGGGGATAGTCAGAACCAAGCCCAGATAAACAAAAAGTTAATTAGACCTGACTAAAATGAGGTTGAACATTGAACAGACCCAAACAGAAAGAGAACACCAACGCTGACAGCAGCTTGATGCAAAACAAATTAACTTGCAGTCAGAGGGAATAGCAATTCATGTCCTAAGATGCTCTCCATCTCACCTCAAAAAGCACACCAGCAGTGATTATGACACATAACACGCGCCCACCTTGGATCCAATAGAGTTCAAGATATTTTGGCACACAGACTCGAGACCCATGGCAATAGCATTGGATCCTACCCAGAGCCAATTAGACTGTATAATTTTGGAATTGTCTCAATCGGGTCCATTTGGTTCTGGATCACCAAATGCACCTCTAGGGAATGGTGTTCTGACTCTGCTTTAGTTGTAAGAAAGCAATGCTGCTGTGTCAAAAAAAAAAAAAAAAAAAAATCCAATCTATTTTCATGACATTTCCACTCCTATTTCCTGCAGAGGCAGGAGACACCCTGGACAGGTCACCAGTCCATTACAAGGTAACACACAGAGACAAACTCATTCATGCTCACATTCACAACTATATTTTACAGTTTCCAATTCACCTAACCTATGTGTCTTTGGACTGTGGCAGGAACCCAGAGGAAGCCCACACAGACACTGTGAGAACATGCAAACTGCCCAAGAAAAGTCCCAAGTTGGATTCAAGCCAGGACCGTTTTGCTGTGAGGTGACAGCGCCAATCTTTTTTTTTTTTTTTTTTTTNTTTTTTTTTTTTTTTTTTTCAGATAAATGGAGAATTGATAGTCTCTGGCAGTTAAGCTACAAGACATAGGCATCAGAAAAGTGACAGCGCATTTCAAATCTGACAGATGATGTGCCAATGAAAGATGACAGGTTAATACATAAAAAGTGCCATAACATCCAGAACGTGTCTCACCACGGAGGCAGTGTATCCTTCCTGTACCAGGATGTTTCTAGCACAGTTGTTGATGTGTTTGAAGCGGTCGGGCCCCAACAAAATGCCTCCATACCATCGAGATACAACCACCATGACGTTACGCACGTCCAGAATCTGTGGAGAGAGAGACGAGGTTGCATATGTGAATATGGGAATGTGAGTGAAATGTGACTCAGAATGACAAGCGGAAGAAGGAAGAGAGAAGTTAAAGGAATACTTGACAGATATTTTTCAAGCCGAACGAATATTTCACACCACACACAACGCGGAAAACGCAGCCTCACAGAGCAGACCAGGCCATCAGCTGCCAATCTATAGCTTTTAACACAAAAAAGAATGAATTGGCTCTGTAAGACACAAATGTGCAATCTGGTGAGTAAGGGGACTCATCCTCATCTGGCTGCTAGTACTATTAATCAGATCCTGCTTTTATTCACTTCCCGTTCACATGGCAGAAACGAATAAAAGCAGAACTCTAAATGAGGAAATGGAAAGAAAAGAATGGAGAGGAACAAGATTAGAGAAGAGGAGATTAAGTAGAAAGCTCTTCATGCAAATTGCACAGTGTGCCGAGGATGTCACAAGCAGGAGATTTATCAGCGCGTTTGCTCAGAAGGATGAGCAGGAAGACGGCGACCTGATGCTATCGCTGCCGTTACAGTCGGTCAGTCAGCTGCAGGAAGTCACTGTCTGTGACCTGATAATACCCCGTGTCTGTGATTCTGCTCTGGCGTCAGCGTGGAGTGACAGAAGCCTGCATGAAAAGAACTCGTATTTATTTGTTTCAGCTCATTTAGTGATCGGTTTCACTAATTGCCCAAAGATGCAAAAACAATGTTAGCGTGCAGTAATGGCAATATTATTTTAATGTGAAGAAGCTTAGAAAAACACAGATAGCCATTAAAATCTTTAGCAGAGACTGGAGTCTGAACAGAAAATAAGCAAAATTGAGAAAAACATTGCATATTGCTTTACATTTAGTAAAGTATATTTAATAGAAGTTATTAGAACCTGATTGCTAATGGATTTTTGAGATTGATGCTGATATTAATATTTAAGAGTATGAAAAATCTGATGATATTTCAATTATATCCCCCCCCCCCCNCCCCCAAACATCCAAATTTGGTTGTGATTACTGCAATACTGACAAATGATATTTTACAGTTAAACATCAAAGACGATAAATTCACAAATTTACTATAAATTTCAGTTATTAAATAATAACATATTAAAACAGAATGTCACAGAAATTAGACCTGAATTAATAAAAAATAAGGCTCACAAAAATGATGCTGTAAAACATTTTTGTATTGCAACTTCTCGTCATATCTGCCAACATATACGCCAATATGATATATGTGGAGAGAGAGAGAGAGAGAGAGAGAGAGAGAGAGAGAGAGAGAATGGCTTGACATTAGGAACTACATACAGTGGAGTTCCTGTATCTTGAATTAATATTTTTCATAATATTAATTTAAGACATAGGAGCTCACATCCTTACACATTCAGAGGTGATATGTTTTTTAAATGGCTCACTATTTGGCAAGCGGGCACTGTATACAGTAGTTAAAAACAGCTTGATTAATGTGAGTTTTTAGTAGCGGCAGAATTTGGCATCAAGAATCCAATGCACTTGACATTGCTTTAGTTCTCCAGCAGAGTTACACTCATAGATAATGACAGACGGCTGACATCTTATTAATAATTATGAGTCATGGATCTCATATAAAGATACTATGATATTTCACTAGCGCCTGCTAGTGTGTGTGACAGAGATATGACGGCTCAAAGTTTTGTCACAAACCTTCTCTGGCCTTCATTCAATTTTAATAGGAGTGTGTGGACAATTGCACATCACGCCTTGACGTGGGCGCGTATGTGAATCATAGTGCCATCTGATTGCACAAAGCAGTGACAAGTGGCTGTTTGAGGTGACAAATGAAAAGATAAATAATGGTGTGAAATTACTGCCTTGGTGGTGGTGGACGTTTAAACATTACGTAAATAGTGTGTTGTTTTCACGCGGTCATTTCCCGCTGAAGAAACGTACAGGCACCGTCTCTGTGTACACACACTGCTGTCAGAAGAAATACGCCCTTATCTCTTTTTGCTTTAAATAAAACTCCCTTTGGTCCTTTTTTATTAAAGCCACATCACCCACAAATTTTCCCTTTATTTTTCCTTATAAGGTTTTTGTTTTTTGTTTTTTTATCTTGCTGGTACAGTTATTTATTCTCAACGTGAGAACACAACTGTATAAACAAGGGGTGTACATAATTTTTTTTTAAAATCTGGTACAAAAGTAGATCTATGTTAGTACACACTTTTTTTCCCCTTTTGCAGAGGTGGGAGGGGAGGTAAAAAAAATATAGCAGTAAAATATTTCCAATATCAACATGTTGTAAAGAAAACACTTAAGACTCTGCAGATATGCTGTCATCAATTGTGAAACGCTGAATTTGATTGGCTGACAGAAGTCTCCATATTTTCAGCAAGTTTTGGGACCATCTAATATTGTGAAACAACATTTTTTTTTTTTTTTGCCACCCAGTTTACAGAGCGCAAAGTTGTAAACACACGCACACACACACACACACACACACACAGTTGTCTCTTAGTACAGTGTCACAATTTTCTCATAATTACAGTATTTCCTGATGCAAAAACATATAGTGAGATGGGCTGTTTGTACGCTGACGTGTGGACATGGTTCTCTACCTGCTGCAGGTATCGCTTTTCTCTCAGATTAATTTGCTCATTAATTAATTTGGCAGGTGAACACGCTCACGTCCCATCAAGGTGAAGGAGGAGGAATTTAATTAATTTAATTCCAGTTGAGCCCAGGGAAGACAGACACACACACACACACACAGAGAGAGAGAGAGAGAGAGAGAGAGAGAGAGAGAGAGAGAGAGAGANAGAGAGAGAGAGACAGAGAGAGAGAGAATATAGGCTGTGACTCTCTCTTTATCTTTGTCTCTCTTCACCCTCTCTCTCTCTCTCTCTCTTTCTCTCTCTCTCTCTAAACTAAACAGTGGAGCGGAAAGCTCCTTGCTCATATAAATCACACTTTAAAAGCCGCAGATGTCAAATTACACACTGCCAAAATGAACACTGTAACTCAGAAAAAATGCCAAAATGAGCATAAAGGAACCAAAACAATGTTAGATTCAACAGCCAGTTATTAAACAATGTGAGTGTAATATCATTTCTGGGAACCAGCTTTGTGAGTGCATCACTGAAAGTATGTAAAATTAAATACGTGATAACCTGAAGTAAATGGAGTAGTCTCCCCCCTGCTGCCGTCTCACCATCATCTTCACAGTCCTGCAGGAAGCTGTGCTTGTCCTCACAGTAAATTCTACAACAGAGGGAAGGACAACAGCTTGGCATTATGGGAAAGCACTAAGATATTTAGGTCAGAGAACGACGCTCAGACACTAGCAGCCTCTTCAGAGGAAAGGTTTTAAGTGGTCGAAATGCCAGCATCTCTTCTCTGTGAGTAATGACTACCCAGGCAGTGCAAAAGCAGGTCCACATCCACCTCGTTAGATGCTGTTAACACACACACACACACACACACAATTATATATGTTATTCATGTCATATACAACAGCACAGAGAAACCACCCTTTTCTCTGGTGCTGTTCATGACCTTTAACTGCAGTAATGTGCCCTTTTAAAAAGACTGACAGGCATTGAATCTTTACTTATATAATGTTATTCTCCATTAAGGCCACACACACACCCACACATAAATATACACACACATACACACTGTAACCTGAGGCGGGTTAGCATAATTTGCATAAAAATACAGAGAGATCATATTTAATACAGCTGACCTGTATGCATAAATGTTATGAGTGGCACTAGCGATCTTCTTGTTTTCATACAGCTTCTCCAGGACCGTTTTAACCTGCAACACAAAACAGACACAACAGTCTAATTGCAGATGCAGAGTTTTAGCCTCTTAGACAGACTGAAATGAAGGCAGTGTTACCAGCTGTCACAACAATATGCACATCATTAGTCAGAATTTCTGTCCTAAAGCCCTATCAGATTCCCAGCACATTTAGCTGAAAGGTCATCCTGAGTCATGGGAACGTCACATGTAACATACTCTAGTTTAGGCTGCAAAAATGAATATTTTCATTATCATTGAATTGATCAATTATTTTTTTCACTTAACTGTTGCTTGTTTTTTTGAATAAGCTGCAATGCCAAAGGGAATTCAACATGTCCTCTTTGAAACAGCTCTTAGTTTTTCCGTCAGCTCACAGACATTGATTTCACACTTCCAGGTATGTAGTTACAAGGAAATGCATGAATAATGTTAATCTTCCTCAGTTCATTGGATTTGTGATGGATGTAGTTATTTTGGTCCAAAAGCACTTCACAACAGGTGGAAGATTTGAAGAGGAGCCAAACACAGAAACAAGCCAAAGATGTGTGAGTGGTCGATACTTGTGTGTTAATTAGCACAGTTATATTCTTTTCCTCTATGAGAGGACATTACGTTCTGTATTTTTTACTGAAACACACGAGTTCTACATTTTGAAAGACACAACTACATGAGATAGCATCCTGTTCGTTTTCTTAATGAAAACTACGGTCTTATCATCCCAAAGGTACACCAGTGATACGGACACAGTTGGCCAAATGGAATTACCTAAATTTCTACAATAATTATTAATCCAAGTGACAATAATAGATGAACACGCTGTGCCCAACAACACAAAAGCCATTTACTCCTCAACGCTTTTGTGAATTCCGCCATGTGTGATCACCGCCGTTTGTCTGTTTGTTAGAAGGATATTGCAAAAAATTGTGATCGGATTTAGATTAAATTTGGCACACAGACATGATTACATTATGGTAGTGATTTTAATCATGTTCTGGATTCATTACCCAGAAGAAGATTTTAGCCTATAATGCTAATGGCCAATTTCAATGAAATTTAGCATGGTTGCTAATTTTATTACAAAAAGAAGTTCTGCTAATTTTGGTGGTGATCCAGATCATGTTCAGGATCACATAGGATCCAGACGAAGGATTTATTTGTTTGGTTGTCTGTTTGTTAGCAGGATGGTTACATGATTGTCATTAAAAAATATTTGGATAATTTTGTCAAATGATAACATTTCATGAGAAAAACGATGTAAAAAACAGATTGACAGTGAAACTTTGATTTGCTAGCAGCTGCACAACAGCAGAAGTCATTTTTATTCCATTCCTCCCTATAAAACCACTTCCATGTGTCAATATTTCTGGGATTTCTTGCATCAAAAGTCCTCTTCAGTCAATGCCACAGCATCTCAGTTGGGTGTGGATTCTGACTCGTCATTCCAAAACACAGATTTTCTTCTTTTTAATGCATTCATAGATTTTACTTGTGTGTTTCAGGTTTTGTTATAACATCCAACTTCTATTAAGATTCAGGTGAGAGACAGACTCTCAAAGCTGCCCTGAGGAAACAAACCAGCCCAAACCATAATGCTCTCTCCACCGTGCTTCACAGTTGTGATTAGGTGTTGGTGTAATTGTCTTTTTGATGAACATCCAGGTCTTTCCAGATGCATTTAGAACTTTTACCAGCTTCGTGCATTTTTACAATTTCTCTTCTAATGTCCTCTAAATTCAGTTTTGGTAGTTTTAATAGTTTTGATAGTGATGGTTCCCATGAATAACATGATCTTTCTTGAAAAGAGCAGACTGTGTGTGCGTTTTTATAGAGTAGGGCACCTCTACAACCCAAACCGCCAATCTCAATCTCATCTGCCTTCCAATAGCTTTTGAAGAAGTCATTAGTAGTCCAGAGGTACATTTTCCTTCTAACCTTGACTTTGAATGTTTCAAAGGCATATTCAGTCTTGACATGAACAAGTTTGTGATCACTATAAGCACATTGCATGTGTCCGTTATTGTTACTTACAGATGACGAAGATCAGATCACATTTGACTTGCAATTAATGCAGAAATCCTGGTAAATCCAGAGTTCACTGTTGCTTGCAAGTGAGATAAATCTTCATTTTGTATGTTGTTTAGAGATGTAAAATAGCATGACGTGAAAGTGCTGTACCTGTCTCGGAGTCACCACAGGTGCTAAGTGAGGCTGGAAGGTACTGCGTCGGTCTGTGATGGTCATTCCGTGTTTTATTGGAGGTACCTCTTCATCTTTGATAGAAAATGTTACAGATCACACCTTAGAGAGATCAACGTTATAATCAGCTGGACTTAATTTAGTCTACTCAAGCTATGTGGGTTGTACCGTTTGCATGATCCATGAAGAGATGCACATTTTCTGTATTCAGCTTCAGAGTCCTGAAGTTGGGTATGTCTTCATCATCATCATCCAGCTCCTCCTCAGTTGTCATGTTCACCTTTTCTGGGTGACCCACTGAAACAGTTAAATGCAATAAGTCTTAGGCGTTTCTCTTTAAGCTAAAACAAAGTGTAACGATCTTCACTTGTCTGCTAGCAAGACATCTCATTAAAATGTCACCTACTGAGCAATTTATTTCTAGATTACATGACCTTAACATTAAACCTAAAATGGTTTCATGACCTATTATAAAAAAGACAGACAATTCATAATGGATGAACACCAATTACCAGAGTCTGGCCAATACTTGAATTTTCAGACCAAAGACAAAAATAGTCTGGAATACTGGAGACAGTGAATCAGTTGCTGTGTGTGGAAAAAATAAAATTCTGATAACATTGCTCAAAGATGGTATTTTTCTCAAATGCCACTGTCTATTTTATACAGGAAGCAGGCACTCAGGAAGTCTGTAAAGTGCACTGTACTGAGGAGCTTTTTTTTTCTTTTTTCTTTTTTTTGGGCACAAGGGAAAGAAGCAAAAAGTTGAGAAAGGTCATTTAAATAAAGTGCTGAGTAAGATCAAGGTTTTTTATTTTTCATTTTTTACTTATTTATTTATTTATTTTACACTGTCAGTTCATCATAGATAAGCAGATGATTCCCACTTTTCTAAAACATCAAAAACATGAAAAAGATCCAGTGCATATTGTGATTGTCCGAGGAAGCGAAATTTGTTAAAGCTGAATTTAGCAATTTTCACCACTAGGAGGCAGAAAGATTCCAGTGTAGGTCATAGTAAGATAGCACAGGTGTATTAATGATTCACCTGTGACCTCTCTTTGAAAACTCAAAATCTCTGCTTTGGGGATTTTTTAGCTTAGTGTGTTAGCAAACAATGGCCTATGTAGAGACAGACACAGACACAGAAACATGTTTGAGCAAAAACAAAGAAACGTGGACGTTAGTTTGCAGTCATCTTTATGGTCACCTGTTGAGTAGAAGTCATTATTCACTGTTGTTACAGACCCTATTTGGTTTGCTAACTCCTCAGAAAACATCTGACTCTCTCTGCTGTTTGTTGATGTTGGACAGGTAGCATATGTGTTCGCATGTGTTAGCACCTGTGCTAGTAGTGGCTGCCTGCATAGAAAGTGGCACTGCATATACCATTTTAAAGGCAGACATTGTGACTTGTTAGAAAAGCATGGCTTTCCTGCAATGATAACACAAAATGTAGAAAGATTAATTTTGTTGTCTGAATAAATAACACAAAGAACTAAAAGCACAGAGCTGCAGACTGTTGATTCTCAGTGGCATCAGCAATACTACCAACCCTTTCAAATACCTGAGTCAGTTGATGCAATGTCAATACAACAGTATTGATTAATGCATCTTGATATGATTCAGTTTTTATTTTTCTGTTGTTCAAAAAAACCATCTGAGCTTATGCTGTATGCAGTAAAAAATGACCACTTACTTTGATTAATATTCCACATAGTATAAATCATACTATTAGAAACACTGGAATCTATGGCGTGGTGCTTGTACAACTGGACAAAATATGTCACAAATATACAGCTTATATTACCTCAAGAGTTTTATTTTGGACTATCTCTATATTTATTTGCTTAAATTTTGCATACTGGACCAACATGTATAGTACCGACAAAAAGCTGTAATAAGCCAATACAATATCAGTATTAATACTGGCCCTCTAATTATTGATAGAGCTACTTCAAGCTATTTTTATGTGCATTTTATATATATATGTATATATACATATACATATATATATAGATATATAGATATATATATATATAGATATAGATATATACATACATATATATACACACACACACAGCCAAAAATCCATTAAATATAATTCATAATTACAGCAGGTGCATAAATATTTGATATTTGGATGTTTTCTCCTCTTTTTGCTATTTGTCTGGTCTCATTTATGTACATTCATCATCTGGTCCATTACATCTCTTAAACTTTAATGTCATCTCTATCGTGCTCACTCTCTTTTCACGTTCTTTTCTCTGAAATGTGCATTTTCAGCCTTATCACCTCCTTTCTCTCCATCATGTTCTTGTCATCTGAATGGGAGTAAGCTGTAAATTTTTGCTCTCTGAGTTAAAGCACTGTGACCAGATACACTAATTACCATATGAATCATAGAGAGAGATGATGATTTATGGGTCACAACAATGGGGAGGACACATTTTCAGGCCTGTTGCTTAAAAAAGACCGACTGAGTCAATATACTGCTGGGCTCATCCATAGAAAACCAAAAAAGACACCCCAGAAAACGTGGCGCACCATGACACCTGTATAAAACCTTTAATTTGGGTGTCTTTTACTCTTTTCACACTACAAAAGATTCTGCCAGGGTAACAGGAAGCATTACTTAGATACTGATCTTAATTCAATGCCGTCACTCAAAGTGACAACTGTGGAGTTTTTAATGCCCCTGCAGGCCTTTATGCTCATCTTATCACAGCTTTGGATGACATCAGATACTTGTAGTACTGATGGAGGAGTATCTTAAGAGAACTCAAATGGAAGAACTTATTAGAAGAGGCTTTATGGAGGGAAGGGGATCAGATAAGACTTTTTACTGAGAAAATATGATTTAATAATTGACCCATGGATGAACACTGAGCCACATGTTAGTGTAAACTGTGATTTATTAGAAAGTTGCAAAGCTGTTTTAGACTGATAGAGCATATGAAGTGACCGCTCTTTGCTCATGTATGTAATATGTATGTAATTTCACATTTCACACCTCACCTGTTTCTGAGCTTTGTGCTTTCTCAATGAGGAATTCTCGAATCCTTTCCACCCACAGGTAGAGGATGCTCTCCCCTGCATGCTCTCTGTTGAAATTGACGTATTTCCTTATGAGAGTGGATTCTCTTAAGAGATTGTGATTAGCGAAAGGTTTCGCTGTATTTTGAAACTGGTATTGGCATTATGACAAGCACTCACACATAGAGATCTTCCAGGCTGTTTGCCAGTTTGGCCCTCTCGGGGCCTCGCAACCATGCTGCACTACAAGAGCCGAGAACAAAGAGGGAGTTATTCAGCAGGATGAGGAGAGGCTTCAAATAACATGTTGTCGCATCAATTCATCATATTGCTTCAAAATTTAATCTAAAAGGCAATTAACTTACTTAATCTGGTAGATAGGCGGTGCTGCGCTTGGATAATCAGGTGGGAGAATTATCTGATCGTAAAAAAACATGTATCAGACTACAAATAAGCCAATGGAGAGATATATGAATGATAAAGCAATTTTTCCACCTGCAAGCACGCTGTCAGTTTTAGCTCATCCAAGTCGTTGGAAATTTTGATGCAAAATATTCTAGAACTTTCATCGATGACACACCATTCATCACCATATATGGAAGACAGAGCCTCGACCTCTTCAATCTAAACAAGAGGAATCAATAAAGAAGAAACACATAAATGGTGCAGCAATGCTAATTCTCATACAACTCCCCTGTTCAGTCACTTCAGCGCTCTGGCTATTTGTGTACGTGAAGACTTCGCACTTCCTCACACCCTGCAAGAAACCGCTGTATTTGTAAAGAGAGCCAGCATGAACATTTCATCATCTGATAACATTAACATCCAACTGCAGAGACACACACTATTTACTCATGCAACTACAGCTGATAGAGAGTTAAAAGAAAGATACAGAAATTAAGATTGTAGCACGCACGACAAGGTTGGTGGAAACTTCTGCTTATTCATGTGTGCTTGTGGTTGTATTTTGTGTTGCTCATTTGTCTTTGCTGGCTGTTGGTGCTTGATTTGTGGGCTCTTGGCACCGTGCACCACTTGATGATGTATTAGTGTTAATTAATCTGCACAACTCTGGAACAACTTGCAGTAGGTAGGTTGGTGGGTGTAATCCTCTTCCTTCTGTGATCTCTGCAAAATGTCAGGTCTGCTGAGATTTTACCATCAGAATACACTGAGCTCTGGAGTGTCATTATTTTCAAATTTGTCAGCTTGACTGTATTGGGTCTCAGTGCATTGCACAATGAAAGCATTAGGTTGTCTAGTGTTGGAGGACAAGTGTGGCAGACTTGTCAGCAGATCCTGAATGAACTAAGTACCATTTCCGTGCAAACCAAAATACCTAAGTACCACCTCATCAACACGCTACCAACTCTAAAAAAAAAATGATACTGTGTTTTTACATGCATGCTATACTCAGATTGCTATCTGTAGTGCAATTAATTGGAGCATACTGGAGATTTTGCATGTTTAAGCCCAATAAATACAACCTGCATACATGTTATTTTACTGATAACCAATTTCCAAAGCACATAACTGTATATTAGTTTTCCTGTTATTTTGCCAAATTCCCTAATCTTTAAAATCAAATGTTCAGGTGACACATCCACTTTAAAATTCAGTGTTTCGCCTGATAACATGTACATCTGAACATAGAAAGGATGGTCATTTTAATTTCTCTACAAATGTGGTATTCTCCTGTGACTATATTCCCTGGTACATCCATTTTCTTCTATGCAGCTCTGTGTTGGACAGGTTAAAGGACCATACTGGCGATTTTGCATGTTTGAGTCCAACATATACAACCTGCATACATGTTATGTTACTGACAACCAATTTCCAAAACATAAAACTGTATTTTAGCTTTTCTGTTATGTTTTTTTTTTTTTTTCAAATCCCTAATCTTTCAAATTCAAATTTTCCATGGATACACCCACCTTAAAGTCAATGTTTCATCTTCTAACACTTATGAACAATTGTAGAAGGGACATTTGTTTTAATTCCTCAGTAACAGCCATTTTCTTCTGGGAGTATATTCCCTGGCGGAGACATACATTGTCTTCTGTGCAGCTCCACATTGAATCGGTTCAATAAAGTTCAACAAAAAAAACCTAACAGACATGTTGTTTGCTGTGATGGATTATGCATCTCAAGCATGTCTCAAGTCTCTACAATTTTATTTTAATAGCATACTGGAATGAACCAAAGCCAATGAAAGTCTGGAAGGTAGAAAAATCAAATCTAAAATGTACCACTCCAGTATTATGTTTTGAAAGTGCAATTTTGCAGTGCAAAATCACTGGTATGCTCCTTTAAGGGAAAAAGGCAAATAATTTGTATACAAGGATGGCATTAATCATTCACTGAATGAGTACGACAGGTGAGGAAATGTGTGTGGAAACTGCTTTGCATTCTGATGATAAAAGAATGGCTCATTTACACTGCATAATCTAAGTATGTTACCCAGAGTAAGCCAGCACTGATTTATGCTGATTTTACTCTGATTATAGAGTAAAAAATAATATTATAAAGATTTATAAAAGATAAAAATTATAAATAAATAAAAATAAAAGATTTATTGTGCATGTACAAAAACCTCATGTGTGCTGTAATGAGATTGATAAGTATGAGTGGGAAAGTTACTAAATTAAAAGAGAATAATAATAAACTTTTTTAAAAAAAAAACTATTTCTTAGCAAAAAAAACCCATTTTATTTAGCAATAAGAATAACATAATTTCCATAGATCTCAATTCTTTTTATTCTCAGGAGAAATTTCCAGTGTCGTGGGATACCAGGAGGGCACTCTTCAAGTACCACCTGTGGCGCTCGTACCCTAATTTGAGAACCACTTACATATGCTCCCTACAGTCCACTTAAAACTCTACAGCAGAACAGCATTTTTCATTTTGTCTTAACTTGTGAGAGTCAGATAAGGCAGACAGCTTACCTGAGCCTGAAGATCTCCTTCATTCTCTGGATTTATGATGTCAGCCATTTATTCATTCCATCACAAACCGCATTTTAACTATAAAACATGACAGTTAGTCAACAAATATAGAGAATACAAAAGAAGTGATTATAACTCATGACGTCATGCCACTAACAAGCCACATGAAGATATTAACTCCTTCCAGGGCAAAGATCGGGGGTGTGTGTGTTATACCTTCCGGGATCTGCCGCTTTTTCACTGAACAGCGTTAGTTTTTACGTAATCAGGATTAAAGCATTTGTCTGAATTTGCTGTGTTTATTTAATTGCCAGTAAAGTTTAAGAACATGCTCGGATTAGAACTGGAAGAGCAAAACACACCCGAAACAGCCGATTTAGAACGAGGTAGAGGTTTTATTATGAAAAGTAAAAAAGTCTGTCAGAGTTCCGCAGAGCGAATGCTGCGTTCGAGTAACCTCGGAAGTCGCATTTTTCCCAGTCGGAAATTTCGACCTCAAAACGTTCCAGCCAAATGCAAACAAAAAAGCATGGCTGAGCACCAATAAATACTACAAGATTAAATAAACTTAGTAATGAATGCTAACTAAAGTAAAGATAGACTACAGGACTGTTTAGTTGTGTTGTTTTACAATGATATTAATCACAGCGGGTATTAAACGTTTGTGCAGAGAAATAATATTCTGAAATAATTTACACTTAGGTATTAATGGCAAACAGTTATTATACACGGTATATAGTTAACTTGACGACGATATATTTTGAGCTTTTTATTTCAATGTCACATAAGAAAAAAGTATACCTTATTCGCCTGTTAGCTGATTATTTACATTCACAAAGCTTGCTTCCATGGGCGCTGCCATGTTGAGTGACGCCATACTCGTGAAGTCGGGGTAGAAAATTGTGGTCCGAGTTTTCCCGTCGGATCTCCGACTTTAAATGCCGTTCCAACGCATTTTTCCAGGTAGGAGGCCGGAGAAGTCCGAGTTCCGAGGTCTGTAGAACGCAGCAGTAGATCAGCTGATAAGCAGTGTAAACACAAAACAGAGGCGAGTGTGTGTGTATGTTAGTGTGACTGTGTGTGTTTTAGTGTGACTCATATATTTTCTTCTCACCGTCCGTTTAAAAACGACAAATCCGAGATGCAGCCTGAATGAGTTTAACGTGGATTCAGATGATCGGCTGTTTGTGCTGAATGATTGCGGGTGGAGGAAACGGATCAGGGGAGCTTTAAAAAACCACATGGCGGCTTCTGAGCAGCTCCACCGGGCCTGAGTGAGCAGAACTGGACCAGTTTGCCCAGTAAGTGCCTGTGTAGTTGCTGTAAATTATTCTTAATTTGACTAACTGTGTCTGGAGTAAGAAAATCCAGATCTGGTCTCATGACACCGTGTTTAAGCTGTTATAAAGTAGCATACCGGTGATTTTTGTTTGTGCCCAATAAATACAACCGGCATACTGCCAACCATTTCCCCCCCTACCTTCCAGGCAGCCAGTGGTTTTACATTTCATTCCAGAACTCCGTTAAACTCCACTTGAAACTGCTTGAGATAAATTAATCCATCATAACGAACTAAACATTGTTCTAATTTTTTTTTTTGTCAAAGTTACTTCATTTAACCAGTCCAAAACGGAGATTCACAGAAGAAAATATGTCTGAATATAGTCCTAGGAGAAAACAGTTTTTACCAAGAAATTAGTAGCACATTTCATTTACAAAGATTAGATTGGCAAAATAACACATTTTATGTTTTTTAAAATGGTTGTCAGTAACGTACCATGTATGCGGGTGATGTTTTTTTGCTTTAAACATGCAAAATCACTGGTATGGCCCTTTAAGCTTGAGAATACTTTGACAGTATGTTACAATGAGACTGTATACTATCAAATGGCATTGCTACTCTCAAACTGAAAATCTTGCATTTCCATCTACAAACCTTAAAAATCAGATAAAAAGAGTCACAAGATAGCTTCTGTCTATTGTTCAATACTTTAGGCTGTTTACAGTCTAAAACATTTCACTTTATGATAAAACTATCTGATGTTTGAGTTAACCAAGTGTGCTGTTAGAATGGAAAAAACTAAATGTATAAATAAGAAACAACTGTGAGAATAAAATGGTCAAGTCAGGTTTATTTGTATTGCCCAATATCACATACAAAGTCTCAAAAGGCTTCCTGACCCCTGACCCAGGCCGAGCTCTGTAAGAAGACAAGGACAACCTCCCTACAAAACTTTATCATGTAAGGGGAAAAAATAGAAGAAACATCAGGTCAGCCAGTTCAAAGAGATCCCCTCTCCTTGAATGGCCAGGTGTGCCGCAGGTGGGAAAACAGGCAAATTACAGGGATGAAAAATAACCACACAACAAAACAGTACAGGAAGTTATAAATACAACAACTGAGCCCTGATCCAGTAAGAGAATCTCATTCTCTTACTGGAGCAGATGTAGACAACGCAAAGTTACAAAGTTGATGAAAAGATACGGTGAGGAAGAGTTGACTGAAATGTTTGCACGTGGGTGCACAGTCGTCTTCCCACTTTCCCTGTCCAAGTGTTGAATAAGAAAAGAGAATAAAACATAGTCAAGTGAAGATTCAAGAGTATCAAACCAAGTTTAAGAATTTATGTTTTAGGGAGAAAATTTAAAGGGGAGTCAACCAATTTTACACAGCAAATTTAATTTTTGGTCACGAGGATTACTTTGTGTCTGAGCCAAAAAGGGTAACTTTTTAGCAAATTTAACCCCCGACCTCCAGCCTTATTTCTCAAACTTTTCCTCTTCAAGACCAAGAGGAAGTAACTTTTGTGATGCCATAGAAGTCAGTTTCTCTCTCTCTCTCTCTCTCTCTCTCTCTCTCTCTCTCTCTCTCTCTCTCTCTCTCATTTCACAAAACGTTTTATGTACTTGTTATAGTGCTCCCTGTGACCAAAAAACTGAGCTTTAGTGTATAAAACCAGTGGATTTCCCCTTTGAATAATGAAATTAAAGAACATTTCTGCAGTAGTCTAAGCCTGTTCTAATAAGAATTCAATGATTTGCAGTACTGATTTCAGAAGAGATAAGAGGCTCACAGTGAAAAGACAGGCTGACTACCTGTGTCACATGGTTTTGGATCCCAGGTAAACCTATTTCAGTGCCAGTATAGACTTTCCTCTGTCTTCTCAAGGCTTTCCTTGTATCTGTTTTCTCAGCATTAGTCACCCGCAGTGGCACTTTCTTATTTGATCTGATTCATTCTTGACAGCCATGTGACTTTCCAACACATTGCAGGAAGCTGTTTTACTCTGCATACCATCATCTTCATTGTAAATATAAATGTCATGTGGCGTAAAGGGAGAGGGACAGACCATTTCCTTCCTGTAGAGCTGTGTGATGACAAGCACCTTTTGTAATGATTCTGATTCACATCTGCTCCCATTTGACGCCTGTTGTGTAATTTCCCCATCTTACAGAAGAGGCCCACGTGGCCTTTCCTCACGTGTCTTAAACATTTACAGTTTCCTCAGGAACTACGAGTCTAAACAACTTCTCCAAAGAAGTTCAAGTTTTAGGAGTACAGTATTTTTGCTCCAATAATTTAAAGGACCATAGTGGCCATTTTGCATGCTTGAGCCTATATTCAATTTTAATACACATAACGTTACTGACAATCATTTCCCAAAGCATACTACTGGAACGGTGAATTTATTTTTTCCCCCTACCTTTCAGACCGTCATTGGTTTCAGTTCATTCTAGTATACAACTAAAATCATCTTGTTGATACTTGAAATGTTCTTGGGATAGGTAACCCATCATCGATGACAAGATATGTATCCAGGCTTTTCTTGAAGTTATGTAATTTTAGCGCTGAAGCACAACAAAAAGTGTAGAGTGAATGTATGTCTCCACCAAGGAATATAGTCCCAAAACAAGACCTGCGTTTATCGAAAAATTTAAACGACCATGACTTCATAATTTTGCATAACTATTAGCAGGCGAAACATTGATTTTTAAGGTGGGAGTATCACTTGAATATTTGATTTTGAAAGGTTAAGAGATTTTGCTAATGCTGCGTTTGACAGACCTCGGAACTCGGATTTGTCCAACTTCCTACTTGGAAAGGCATTTGAAGTCCAACTGAGAAACTGGACAATTTTTTTTTTTTTTTTTTTTNTTTTTTTTTTTTTTTTTTTTTATTGAAGGAACAAACATTAAACATACAATAGACATCATATACACAAGAACTACTTAACAGTCTAAATAAAACATTGTCTAATAAAAGGCTAGTTAGTCCAGTCTAATGAAAGATTATAAAACTGGGACCAAAATTATCTACCCCGACTTCATGAGTATGATGTCACTCAACATGGCAGCGCCCGTGGAAGCAAGCTTTGTGAATGGAAATGATCAGCTAACAGGCGAANCACTCAACATGGCAGCGCCCGTGGAAGCAAGCTTTGTGAATGGAAATGATCAGCTAACAGGCGAATAAAATTTTCTTTCTTACGTGACATTGAAATAAAAAAGTCAAAATATATCACCAAGTTAACTATCTATAGTGTATAATAACTGTTTGCCATTGATACGCAAGTGTAAATAATTTCAGAATATTACTTCTCTGCACAAATGTGTAATACCCACTGTGCATAATATCACTGTAAAACAACACAACCAAACAGTCCTGTAGTTTAACTTTACTTTAGTTAGCATTTATTACTAAGTTTATTTAATCTTAAAGTAGTTACTGGTATTCAGCCATGCTTTTTTGTTTATATTTGGCTGGAACGGTTTGAGGTCAGAAGTCGGAACTTCCAAATGGGAAAAGTCTGACTTTCGAGGTCTGTCGAATGCAGCATAAATATCAGGAAAGGGTTTTATCCTTTGGGAAATGATTGTCAGTAACAGAACATGTATGAAAATTGAATTAGGCTCAAACATGGAAAATGGCCAGTATAGTCCTTTAAAGGGGACACATTGTACAGATTTCTGTGCTCTTATTTTCAGTAATGCTTTAATGTTCAAAAAAAAAAAAAAAANAAAAAAAAAAAAAAAGATTACTTCTACCCTTTATATCACTGCTGTGCACACTGAGTGAAAACAGACCTTTTTTTAGATAATGTCTCTTCCACTGGTTTGATTTGACAGCTGTACCAGTTGACCAAACGCTCTCTTTGTATTTTTGGGTGTGTCTAACCAGGTGGGTAGGCAGGTAAATTTAGTGTTACATGCTGATTTAAACATGTTACAGAAGTAAAAGCTTTTTATCAAAAACAAAACTTTCAAGTTTCAGGACCTATGCGTTTATCTTTCTGGATATTCAACACATACTTCCTACTATATTACACTATAAAAATGAGAGAAAATAGAAAAAAGCATAATATGTCTCCTTTAAAGGCACAGCATTGAAGCCCCTTAACTTTGGTCTGCACTATGTTTTTCTGTTGCTTTTCTGAATGTATGAAAGTGGATATAAACGCTACAAAAATCTCTTCACATAGGTTATCCAGTCATTGGGCTCTAATGAATCAGAAATTAGCATAAACAACAGTCGCCTGCTTCGATTCATTTTTTAAACACCCAGCACTCATGAAAGCATCCTCTCGTCCATTGCTGTGCCCGTGTTTTCTCTGCAGGGGTCCATGGAGGAGCTGGAGCCAGAGGAGCAGTTCCTGCGCTATGCCAGGAATGGAGATCTGCCCGGGATTCAGACACTCCTCACGTCCAAGATCAAGGAAGAGACCCAGATCAACATCAACTGCAAAGGTACATAATTACCACATGGGGATGATTTGAGTCATAGTGTGTTTCTGTGGGCAGAGATATGCTGATGATATCTGATTTGTGTGTTTCATATGTTCTGTTTGTTCAGGTAAGAGTAAGTCGAACCTGGGATGGACACCTCTTCACCTGGCCTGTTACTTTGGACACAAAGATGTTGTGGAGGAATTGCTTAAGGTACTGTCTCTGTTTTTTGTTTTGTTTTGTTTTTTTTTTGTAAATATATGCAAATATACATATTTTCCAGTAGGTTTTGAATAAATGCGAGGTTCGGTTTTCAGGCGGGGGCCGATGTTAACCTGCCCAATAATATAGGAGACACGCCACTGCACAAAGCGGCTTTCACCGGGAGAAAGGTACATCGGTGTGTCATACATGCTCCAGTCTGATTTTTAAGTTCCTTTTTCTCCTTGCATCTGTTTGTTGATGGTATGATTTTTGTGCGTGGTTTTGTTCATCCATTCAATCAATCACTCAATCACGTATTGATCAGGAGGTTGTCATGCTGCTGCTGCACTATGATGCATGTGCTACTGTCATCAATGGGACAGCACAGATTCCCAAAGATGTCACTCAAAATGCAGAAATCAGGAGCATGTTAGAAGGTGAGAGAGACATCTGGGACACATCATGGAATTATATACTGATCAGTCTCCATGTTTAATGATCTCAACACATTCATGCATGCTATCCAGATATCAGTTCTTGTGAATCATCTTGGTCATTTCTGATAAATCACATCTCTTTGTTGACACCAGCGGCTCAGAGAACAGAAGAGAGGAAACTGGAGGAGCAACTTTTGGGAGCTGCGCGGGAAGGAAACCTTTCAGCTTTAACTCAGCTGGTTAGTGCCAGAGGCTCACAACTGATTTATGATTATCATAAAGATGTTCTTTTTCATTTTGGCTAATAATCAAAAGGAATGGCTGCAGCTGAAAAGGGCAAGTTTCTGTAGTTGATGTAGTAGACTAAAAGGTGTGTGTGTGTGCGCACACGTGCGTGTGTGCGTGCATCTAAAGGTGCCAGATTTTTTTTTTTTTCAGTGAGATTGGTGTGTTACTCTTGAAGAAACTGACAAAAACTGTTTAAACAATGCCCTATCTTGAAACATTAAACATTAAAGGAAGATGTCAGCAATGTGTTCATGTTTGAGCCCAATATAGTATACAATCCACATACACATTACGTTACTGACAACCATTTCCCCAAATATACTGTACTACTTTAGCAGTAAATTTTTTATTTTTTTTCCTACCTTCCTGCCATTGGTTTCAGTTCATTCCAGTACTCTATTAAAATCAACTTGTAGAGGCCTGAAACATACTTGCGATATGGAACCATCACAACAAACATGATGTGTATGAGGTTTTTCTTGTATAAGTAACTTTATTTAACCAGTCCAACACAGAGCTGCATGGAAGACAACAGATGTCTCCGCGAGGAAATATAATCCAAGAAGAAGTCGACTTTTACTGAGAAATTAAAATGGTTGTGCCTTCTGCAATCATGCATAAGTGTTAGAAGGCAAAACGCTGAATTTTTAGGTAGGTGTACTGCCTGAACATTTGATTTTGAAAGTGGGGATTTGAAAAAATAACAGGAAAACTAAAATACATTTTGGAAATTGGTTGTCAGTAACATAACATACAGTATATGCAGGTTGCATGATCACCAGTATGGTCTGTTAAGAAATTTCTTGGATCCACAAAAATGAATGGTTTCTTCTCCGGGCCATGTTACATCCTCCCACCAGGTTTAGTAAAACTCAGTTCATAAGTTTTTGACCAATCCTGCCAGCAAATGAACTAACAAACCAACAGACAGTGAAAACACAATGTCCTTGGCAGCTGTAATAAACAGATGTTTGAAAAGCGATGGTGCATTAACTGTGGCAGATGCCAGACAATATCAGTATAATTCAGCCAAACTGACAGACTCATATTCAGCCATACTGAATATTAATATTATTCTTATCTGAATAATAAAGACACGCAGGACATTTCAGTCTATGTCCTGTTCGTCTGTGTCCTTTGATTGTTCTTTGTGTCCGCTCAAGCTCAACAGGAAGAAACCACCAGATATCAACTGTGCTGATCTGCTGGGTAACACTCCGCTACACTGTGCAGCCTATCGAGGCCAGAAACAATGCGCTCTGAAGCTGCTCAAGAGAGGAGCCAGCCCCAATGCCCGCAACAAGAATGGTGAGACACTCTGTCATTAAAGGACCATACCATCCGTTTTGCATGTTTAAGCGTAATATATTCAATTTTCATACACGTAACATTGCTGACAATCATTTCCTAAAGCATACTACTGGAATGGTGAGTTTAAAAAAATTTTTCCACCTTCCAGACTGCCATTGGTTTCAGTTCATTCTGGTACGCTATTAAAATCAACTTGTTGATACTTGAAATGTTCTTGGGATAGGTAATCCATCATCATAACAAGATGTGTATTCAGGTTTTTTTAAAGTTTTGTAATTTTAGTGTTTAAGGCATTAAAAAGTGCAGAGTGAATGTATGCCTCCACCGGG
The DNA here is from genome assembly GCA_014773175.1 of Lucifuga dentata. Lineage (NCBI taxonomy): Eukaryota > Metazoa > Chordata > Actinopteri > Ophidiiformes > Bythitidae > Lucifuga > Lucifuga dentata. Next base: position 50,284 of record VXCM01001670.1, read on the forward strand.
GAATATAGTCCCAAAAGAAGGTCTGCATTTCTCAAAAAATTTTAACGACCGTGACTTCATAATTTTGCTTGACTATTAGGCGAAACATTGATTTTTAAGGTGGGTGTATCACTTGAATATTTGATTTTGAAAGATTAAGAGATTTTGCAAAATATCAGGAAAGCTGAAATATGGTTTTATCCTTTGGGAAATGATTGTCAGTAATGTGTATGAAAATTGAATATATTAAGCTCAAACACGCAAAATGGATGGTATGGTCCTTTAATGACTCATAAAGTCTGACATTTAATGTGGCATTCATAAAGCTTAGCCGAAGACTTAATGTGTTGGTAAAGGCAAATATCGTCACTCAGCCACATTCATAAACACCTGTTACCGGCATCTTTTAGCCTTTGTCCTTGAAAGAGACGTTACTGCAAGTATTTTTTTTTTATTTACGTGTCGGGGAAATGATTCATAAAACACACTATCATGGAAAAATTAAGACATGTTTCAGTCTGGTGGCAAATTTCAGCAGAATGAAATCCGAGTTACATTTTAAATTATATTTGCCTCACATCTGTTAGTGATCAATAAATTAAAAAATCCATAAGCCCATTCAGCTGATCAACATCTACATTTTCAGGGTCATTGGTGATAAGCAGGCACACATTATTAAAGTCATTAAAGTTATTTGAAGTGCAGAAAATTGAAATTTGACCAAAGATTTTGGCTGAATTACATCAACTAAACTCACATTTTCAGGACCACCTGTATACCAGTCCATGTCTCACTTAAAAGGCAGTTAATCGTGTTTTATCAATGCGGTATTGCAGCAGCTGTGATCCCAGGTTGCATTTTATGAGCATTTGTTGGCGTAACGTTCTTTGTGTGCTTGGGATCATCAGAGTATGGAGTGCAAATGCAGGACAGTAAGCCACTGATAAAAGCTTTATGAATAAACATAAAAGAGTTCATTTGCAAAAACAGCTAAATTTATTTTTTTTAATAAATTTGTGAAGTTTTTTTTTTTTTTTTTTTNTTTTTTTTTTTTTTTTTTGATTTGTGGATTCCAGGTAATATCACTAAAACTGTGCATTGCTTGTGTTTGTTAATTTATTTTTTATTTTTACCCCACATCAGATTAATTGATATTACTAGGAATGCACAGTAAAACAACATGATTTTTTTCAATTAAAAAAAAAGAGTTATTTATTTTTGCAAATGAGCTCTTCAAACAGAGCTCCTGATATTAAGAAACAAGTAAGCAAAACGAGTAAGCATTTAACTTATAAGCTACAATTTAAATCATTTATATCGTTGTGTTAAATTATGAATGGTTTTATGTGTCCACATTTCATAGGTCAGACTGCGTTTGACCTGGCCAATGATGCAGCAATGAAGCAGGTCCTTCAAGGCAACGCTCATCGAGTGAGTGCTCAGCTGACCATGAGCTTCTTAAAGTTCCTCTGATTCCTTTTTTTTCTTTATTCATGTTCTTCTTCTCTTTGCTTTGCAGAGTTTGACCCGCCATGTCAAGAAGTATGAGGGTCCCCTTTGGAAGGTAAAGAGTAGGAATTGTTATGGTGGCCAGTGCAACTTTGGAAACACAAGCAAATGGAGGAAACATGTTTGTCAATATGACAATAGTATGTATACTGTATATTCATAATAATGTGATATTATAACACAGGCTGTAGTTCCGCAATTTGTTCAGCTCTCAAGAATAAGCAGGAAAAAAGGCTACTTATGTGCATTTAGCCTTCAAAATAAATCTAAAATCATTTTTTCAAAAACTGATTTCAAGTTATTTTTTTTAAATCATCACATCCAATAAGTAAGAAAATAAAGTCCTAAATAATAAAATTAAAGTAATAAAATTCTTAAGTAATAAAAAATATTTAAAGAACAATTTATGTGAGCACAGTATAATATGCCTTATTTTGTAGGCCTCTGGCATTTTTATGAGAACAAATGTTATCAGATCAGACATAGAATCTATATTTACATTTCTTTCTTAAATATTTGGGTTTTTGTGCAAAAATACAGGATTTTATTTGTTTCTGACTTGTAGATTATTTTTAAATGATATAAATAATATGTATAAATATATATAATTATAGCTGTGATGTGTGTTTTCTGAAGTTGCAGCGTGTTGGGCTTTCGGCACTGTAATTATCAGACATACATTTTAAAAGGCATCACATTGAAGGAGGAAATGGATTGTTATGTTGTGGTTCATTCTCAGAGCTCCAGATTTTTTGGGTGGCGCTCCTACTGGGTCGTCCTTCAGGATGGAGTTTTGTCCTGGTATTCTAAACAGTAAGTAGTATTGCTTGCCTTGTAATCATACATGATATGTGGAAAGATGTGAGAAAAGCGTAAGGGAATAAACTCTGATTTTCTCTCTCTCTCTCTCTCTCTCTCTCTCTCTCTCTCTCTCTCTCTCCCTCTCTCTCTCTCTCTCTCAGGTCAGATGCAGCTTCCAATATCAGAAGGCAGGGCTCTAAATCGCTGACACAGTCGCATTGTTTGGTAAGGCAGGATTTGGAATTTATTGTCCCTTTTGACTTCTACGTTGAATTTTTTAACAGCAATAAAATGTACTTTATGATCTTTCTGGTCTTTATATTTTGCTCTTCAGATTAGAGCCACAGACAACTGCTTTTTTACCCTCAAGTGCTTCGACGACAGCGTACATCACTTCAAAGTATCACCCAAAAATGACCCAGAGGCGACAAGAAAAGTGAGAATTTCCTTTCCTCCTCTGGCTCTAATCTCAAACATGCTTATTAGGTTAATTTTGAGCCCTTGTTATTATGTCAGGTTTTGGTATTGAGCCAAAGTAAATTGTGTTTCAGGCTTGGTTGGGTGCACTGGAGGAGCACTCGGCTTACAGCACGCACTACTGCTCACAAGAACAGGGCAGCGAGGAGGAGGAGGAAGTGATGTCACTAGGGGATCTAACAGACTCGCTACAGGTGGCAGTAAACAAAAACAGCATAATTACTACCTCAGCATAATGATCCATAGTGTTTTCGTTGGATGTTTGTGCCTTCAGTCCTCTCACCCTGTGCTGTTTTGTTCTCTCTGTTAAACAGGCAGCTGAGGCAAGCCAGATGAAACTGGAGAAAGAGGTGGCAGCTTTCCTGTGCATGGTGAAAAATGACAGGCTGGCAGAAAGTAAATCCTATTATTTCAGTATTTCTAGAGGACACTGAAACTTTATGGTTACAGTTATGATACGTGTAGTTTGTAATTTTCATATGACCCACTTAAAGATGACATATTATGCAGATTTTTATGTTCTTATTCTCATTAAGGGCTCTATTTTGAAAGCTTTGCAATGTTTTAATGTGCAAAAACACATTGATCCACTTCTGCTCTTCCACGCTGCAACACCTCTGTGCACACTGAGTGAAAACAGCAGTTTGAAGTGCTGTTTCTGTATGGTTCCCTCCTTAAAGTTTCCTGTGTTTTTGATTGGCCAGCTCTGTCAGGCATGAGAACACCCACACACTGTGAAACACGGGTGCTGGCAACACACTTCTTGTACTTCACCTTGTACTTTGTGGGTGTGTCTAACCAGATGTGTTAAATGTTCACGTCAACGTAAAATTAAAGGAGTAATCAAAAACTAAGAATTCAGTGCAGTTCAGGACGTGTGGGTTTGTTTTATTGGATTATTTCTGTAGGCGTGAACCTCAGATTTTGCAACATTGCAACATTTAACGCATAGTATATTACACTAACAATGGGTGAGATAACCCAAAAAAAAACCCATAATATTTCCTCTCAAAAAGCAGAGAATATATTGAGAGAGAATATCTCAGAATTCCTTTAAAATAAGGGTGTACACCATTTTTTTTGGTCATTAGAGGTTTGCGCTGAGAGCAAAAAAAAAAAAGGAAATCATCAAAGTTTAAGTGAGATGATTGCTGCTCTGTGACCTGCAGCATCTAAAGCAGACTTTTTGCTGCTTTTTTGCTGCTTTTTGACTTTTTCATTTCATGCTGTATTTTGTGCTAGTTAACCCTCATTAACACGTTTTTTGGCTGTTTTTCGTCCCCTCAGGATTTCCATCATCCTTATTGCAGAAAATGCAAGAAATCTGTGAGTTGTCCTGTGAGACCAGTTCCAGTCTCAGCGTCTGTCTCAGCCTTTTCTCCAGACAGGAAGGGGTGAGTGTGACACTCCCCCCCCCCCCCCCCCCNAAAAAAAAAAAAAAAAAAAAAAAAAAAAAAAAAAAAAAAAAAACACACAAGAAAGTGCTATAATTGACTGGAATCCTGCCATCACTGACCATCGGCTAACGTATTTTGGTTCTCTTTTCATAAAGAACCACATTAAATGTTGTGTTTCATATGAAAGCAAAGACTATTCACACTTTCCTTATGAATATAGCTCATTTGAATGGATTGATTATAAGCTGTCAGATGGGATTTCTTTGTGTGTGACTCAATGGATTTGATTATAATGGAAGGATTCAGTAGACAGATTACATCCCTTAAAAAAATTAAAAAAAATAAACTGGATGGCAGAGCTTGTAGCTCATAACCACAGCCCACCCTCTGCTGTAATAATAATGCCATAATAATGCAAAACTTCATTACCTCCACCGAGGAGATTAGCTTTTCATCTAGGGTTTGATTGTGCGTTTGTCAGCAGGATATTTCAAAAACTTTGAGAGGGATTTTGATGAAATTTGGTAGATAGGGGGTTTCAAGATTTTGACGCAGGTAGGTCATACGAATACATTATTTTTCTATTTTCTTTGAGATTGTTAGATAGGACATTTTTTGATAGTTTAGTTATTTCTCAGAAATTAAGACACCAGTCCACATGAAAAGGGACTATCAACAAGTGCAATTTAGCCCAGGTCCAGATATTGGTTCAGATATCGCAGATGAAGATATATGCAACAACAGTCACATTCATGGTGGTGCTGTATATTACAAAATATAGCTAGCAACAACATGTAGCCAAAGATGCTAATTCAGCTGTACAGAAGAGTTTTGACAGATTTTTAACAGTTATGGATATAAATCCAGAAGAAGATGATGTCTGCAATGCCATTCTTCAATGAATTTGTATTATAAATCCTTTTACACATATGATTTCAAGGTAATGATAGTAAAAGCTTGGCTTTATGTTGGCAAAAAAAAAAAAAAGNTCCCTCAGGGTATCAGTTTGCTTTAAAAAAAAAAAAACAATTTATACAATGTGGTGTCTGGCTATGTGAGAAAGCAATCATAATTTTACCTTTCGGAACACACACAGACACACACAAACACACTCAAAGGTTGGGTGGAAAAAGCCTGTCATCACAGAGAGTGGAAGAACTGTTAACAGGAATTCTCGACACAGTAAATCCTAAATGGGGATAATGATCTACAATTTCAGATTTCTCTCCTCGAAGGCATTCATGGCGTAGCACAAGCTTGTAAGCACAGACAGTGATGGATGCAGAAGAGAGTGTTTTGTCAGATGCACCCCCCCCCC
>VXCM01001670.1:55905-149290 GCA_014773175.1 Lucifuga dentata
CACACACACACACACACAATTTTATCTGAGATGAAAAAGAGTTTCAGATGCTGTCAGACAATCCAACAAGCACTTTTGTTTGAAGCAAACTGAAGCCTTTAATTTCCATCTAGCTCCTATAGCACTTGAATTAAGAGTTTACACTGTAACCTGCATTAAGCGCTGCATTAAATCCATTTTGGGTTTTCATTTCATTTCATTGGCTGTGTCATTAAGGGTCTGTATAAATGTGTAAATGGCTCTGCATCCTAAAAGTCAGGACACCCTCAGGTGTTTGGCGTGTAGGTGCTGTTACATCAGTAACAAAAATATAACATTGAGGGAAACTGCAATGACCCAGCATGATGTGTGGATGCATGAGTATTACATGTTGATCTTACCATGAGATTGATTGACCGACACATGTGCTTAGAGTACACCCATGTCCATTTGCATGTGTGTATTTTTGCATTTTATTTGGTTGTTAAGATCATCTGGTACGTTGCAGCTTTTCATGCTTCTGAGAGTTTTGGAATGGGTCAATGAACACACACTTGACTTGTTGAATATGTAAATGGAGGCATGTTCACTTTCATGCCTGCAGTCTGTCCCGTACGTTATGAGTTGTTGAATAATTGACTGGACACAGAATTATTAAAATCAGCAAATTAAAAAATCGTGAAATCTGTACTGTTTGGTATCCACGGGCTGTCTGCTTTCTGTCGCCCTTCCCTCGCTTGCTCGCTCACTCTAATGAGGCTCCATCTCACAAACAAAACTGTTGAATTTCCCAGGGATCAGCAGAAGTGACAGCACTATGCTGCACACACAGGCTGCCAAGAAAACAGTAGAGTGTGCTCAAATTCACGGATATCCAGTTCTTCCAGGGTTTACACATGGTCCAGGCCGCTGAATTATGACTTGCAGAGACAGAGCATAAAATAATAAGCCCACAAACCTCTCTGGTCTTGATGAACAGGCTTCGTCTCAGTGGGAGCAACTAAAACATGCATGTCTCAGTATGTAGTAGATGTGTTTGTCCCCTGTGACATGAACTTCTGCCTTGCCAAAGTGTCCTTGAGCAAAATTCTGAATCCTTCCCAGATCCAGCAGTGCTGGTTTGTACTTCAGCCACATGTGTACAGGTTAAGTCGTGGAATTTCCCTTTAAAAGTTCAGTATTTTACTGTTGTGATGAGTTATCCATACTCTGGTCATTATCAGGCACTTTCTCACCCCTGTCCCAGGTCCCTCTTGGCTAATAATACTAATATAATAACTGACATTACATTTCTTCTGGCTCCCAAACTAAACCATCTCCACACATTATCAGCTGACCTACTCTGTCATTGAAGTCAGATTTGGGAAATGTGCAGCTGGAAAATGAGCACACCTTCATTTTATCAACAGTATGTCTTGCCTAAAAGCGAGGTTTGGCTAATTGCTTGTATCTTAGTCCATTACTGTCATTTGATCTCCTCCCTTCCATGGGAATCATGTTCTCTGCAGGCCATTTGAGAATGCAGCATCAAGGCAGCTGTCCTCCATTACAGATAAACACGGTTCGTCCTTCTCTACTCTGTCTGTGTCTCTCTCTCTCTGGGTCAGCTAATCAGAGGACAGTGCAGAGACGGATCAGTCAGTAACATGTTGTTTATTTCCAGAACGATTGCAGTCAAAGCTGATGCGGTCGGAGACTCACACACAGTTTCTGTTTGAAATGAAAGATGCTTTTGATAACCAGAGTTTTACTTATCTTCCGTTATCAGTCATAAGATGGGGAAGATTGAATTCATAATGCTCTGGATGTGCTTGTAATTGAGTTGCCTATTTGTGTGTGTGTATGTATGTTTGTGTGTGCGCGTGTGTGTGTGTGGTGTGCTCAGGTGCGCAGTCTGAAATTGGAGCAGGAGGTAGAGAAGAATAAGATCCTCTCTGAAGCACTGCAGACTCTCGCAACAGAGCACCACGAACTTGAGCAATCCGTCGTCAAGGGATCTTCACCACGGAGCGCCCTCAGCGAGGATGAGTTCCACGACGCCGTGTCTGGTAAGTTGACAGCCATCAAATGGGAATGGCTCGAGGGGGGGACTGATGATGGGAGTTTCATGACAAGCTCCACTCACACTCCATGCTCTGTCATTCACCTATAGGACAGTGGAACAGTTTTCCCCGAGGGTGGCTATCGGTGGTATGTTTGCTGCTCGTCAAGTGTGGCGTAAACTCGTGTTACCTGTCGTGAGGAAATATGGGAGCATTTGCACAAGAATATTTTTTTGTGTGGAAAACCTGCATGGAGTGACGACATGAAAATGGGCTTAAATGATTCTCAATAACTGCTTTCACAATAGCAAAGGGTTTACTCAATGAGGAGTTTTACTGAAGTTTAAATGAATAAACATGGAAGTTTATTTTTATCTGCTTATGATGCTGAATTATTGATGAAACAAAAAGGAAATGGGATTAATTTGACTACAGTATATGTATATCAAAGCTGCAAATTTGCATGGTACATGTGCATTGTTGCTGTAACTGTGGATCTGTAGCTCAGCATGAACATGAATATGATAATGATTTCTCAGTGACTAATATGTTAAATATGTCATTTATACATCACACACAGGCATCAGATAGAGAGTTCTCATCTTATTTTAAGGCCTTAAAATGTATTCGTGCATTTGTTATGCTTGAAACTTCCATTGCACGCCAAATTTACAGTGCCTAGTCTTCATATTCTGGTTTTTGTAAACACAATCGCATTTTATTCCCCGTAACAAATCACAATCCTTTCCCTTTGTTTATAAAACCAGTTGAAATATCTTTTCAGTCAGAAATGAGCGTTAATAGCATTTAAACGTCTCTCATGTCTCATTTCTTTAAGAATCGGACTCGGAACAGTCACTGAGTGGCTTTGAGACAGTGGCCAGCCATTCCTTTGATGAAGACGAGGAGGAGGAAGTCTCTGTCATGCTTAGCAGCCATTCAAGTACACCCACCAGCATGTTGCAAGAGGATCACCATGGCGACAAGGAGGAGACTCAACCCAACGGGATCACAAAGCATAGGTCAGCAGTGCTGCATGCCTCCACAGTTTTCTTAAAAGACCGTTGATTCCCCTAAGCTTTCCTCCGCCTTTCAACAAAAGATGAATAGAGTCAAGAAAGGGAGTTTTTATTTATTGTTTGTTTTTTTTAAATTTGTCCCTTGGGCTAAATTTCCAACCTGCTGAAGGCCTCCCCTGAGAGCTTTTTACTCTGGCTGATGATTATTTTGATTTCATTTCTTTGCTCAGGTCTTTTCTGTTCAGAGTGTGAATAATTTAGACTTGGAGCCCGCCCAGTGGAGCCAAGAGAAAGACTTGTATTCAAAGGACTGAGTCGTGTGCTGGACCTGTTAAGTATTAATGAGGTCACAGTGTAATGCAATGATCAGACTGCATCCGGATCTGATGGCAGCTAATCCCTTCAGGCCGCAGAGGCTGTTTTGGAAGAATATTAACCTGAAGGCTTTTTTACACCTCTAGTTCTATTTTTACGCACATTATTTGCTCTTGCGATATAAATAGACCATCCAAACTTTAACATATAAAACTCAAGCGGTCAAGTTCTTTTGTTTTGGTCCTTTATGTCTGTAAAGTTACTCACCGCTGAAGGATTATTCCTGAGCCACTGAACACTTTTTATATTGGTATTGATCATCTCTCTAGGCTTTGCTCCAATGTGTCATTGTTGCCTATGACTGAGATTACATTAAATCTTTTGTTGACTAGATTCACTTGATCCAATATAATCCTGCCAGTTGTTATATGTTTTGACACATTTAGAAGGACTCTATCGATTTTACAGATTAAATTCACGTTATTGGTCTTCAGGATACCATTCAGACTGTCAAAACAACTGTGTAAAGGCTTTTGTGGCTAAAGAGAGTGCTGGAAAAATGACCTCCATGCCATCATAGAGTTTTCTTTGTGTTTGTGCAAAACACTACAAGTGTGAAATGTGTGTGTATTGATCGGTCAATAGGTTTATATGTACACTATGCTTCATTTATTTATTTATTTATTTATTTATTTATTTATTTATTTATATCTGTACTGAAATTAAGGCAAAAATGCCAGTAACCCATATACATGGATGGAGTAAATAGGTTTCCACTTTTCAGTGAATATACATGACCCACTGTGTAATCAGAGTGTGAGGGACAGTTTGCCAGGTGAGGAAATGCACATGTAGGTGTCTTAAAGGACCATACTGGCCATTTTGCATGTTTGAGCCTAATATATTCAATTTTCATTTATGTAAGGTTACTGATAATCATTTCCCTAAAACTGTTTTTCAGCTTTCCTTTCCTTTCCTTTATTAGGATCCCCATTAGCACCAGCTTACGCATTGGCTATTCTTCCTGNCTTTCCTTTCCTTTCCTTTATTAGGATCCCCATTAGCACCAGCTTACGCATTGGCTATTCTTCCTGATGTTTTGCAAAATCTCTTAATCTTTCAAAATCAAATATTCCAGCTATACACCCACCTTAAAAATCAATGTTTTTCCTGCTAATAGTTACGCAAAATTATGAAGTCACAGTTGTTTAAATTTTTCAATAAATGCAGGTCTTCATTTGGTACTATATTCCTCAGTGGAGACATACATTCACTCCACGCTTTTTGTTGTGCTTAAACGCTAAAATTACAAAAGTTCAGAAAAAACTGAATGCACTTGTTGTTCACAATGATGGATTAGCTATCCCAGGAACGTTTCAAGTATCAACAAGTTGATTTTAATAGCGTACCAGAATGAACTGAAACCAGTGGTGGTCTGGAAGGTAGGAAAAAAGCATTTTACTCACTGTTCCAGTCGTATGCTCTGGGAAATAATTGTCAGTAAAGTTGCATATATGAAAATTGAATATATTAGGCTCAAACATGGGAAATGGCCGGTATGGTCCTTTAATCTGATGATGACATTTACAGACCTGAATAAATTGATTTACAGTCACATAATCAAGATCTGTTACTCAAAGAAAGCTTATGTCAATTTATGTCTGTTTCAATCTAATTATGGTGTTTACATGACATTTCAAAAATAATTTATTGCCTTAATCAGAGTGTAATTAAAGTTTTGTCTGTCTGTATCCAGCCTTTAAAGGCGCCACAAAAGCTTTTATACAATTGTTTTCACATTCTGAATAGTGCTCCCTGAGACCAATAAATTGAATTTAATGTGTAAAATCATAAAATCCTCCTTTAGTCTAATGCAATTTGACTCTATTAAAAGCTTTAGCATCATACAAACCTTGTAGAATGAATAATGTGTATGTGTGTGTGTCTGTGTGTTGTTTTAGGACCAGCTTACCTGCACCAATGTTTTCCAGAAATGACTTCAGCATCTGGAGTATCCTGAGGAACTGCATCGGCATGGTGAGCTTTCAGAGATGAAGGCCAAAACGATGCTCATCTGTTGTCTTCCTCCAAACTATTTCAATGAACAGATTATTCATGGAATGCTTACGCTTCTACCACCAGATTAGGACATGAAAGTGTTGTTAGAATGCATAATGATGATTATGTTTTCTCAAGAAGATTACATATGCTGTGCAGTAACAATACAAAAATGTTTGATTACCAATTCCTTTGTGTCCTTTCAGCACTCATCATGTAAATTATGCTATCAGTGGATCGCTGTGACTTTATTTTCTCTCTGTAATGACACTTCAGCCTCTTCATCTTTTGTTCAGGAACTCTCCAAAATCACAATGCCTGTGATTTTCAATGAGCCGCTCAGCTTCTTGCAGCGTCTGACAGAGTACATGGAGCACATGTACCTCATCCACCAGGCCAACGCCACCACAGACTCCATCGACAGGATGAAGGTACACGCTGGATTATTTTGGCAACATTATGTTCACTTTGACTATTGTCATATACATAAAGGACAATGCCAGTCTTTTTGCATGTTTGAGCTCAATAAATACTACCCGCATACGTGTTACATTACTGACAACCATTTTCCAAAACACAAACCGTATTTTACTTTCCCTGTTATTTTCCCACATCCCGTAAGCTTTTAAAATCAAATGTTCAGGTGATACACCTACCTTAAAATTCAAAGTTTTGCCTGCTAACACACGTCTACATACGAATGTAGAAGGAACGGCCATTTTTAATTTCTCAGCATAACCCCTATTCTCCTGGGACTATATTCTCTGGCGGAGACATACACTTTCTTCCATGCAGCTCCAGGTCAGACTGGTTAAATAAAGTTATTTTGACAAAAATTTTAATAAGCGTCTCTTCCACTGTGATGGATTATTATCTCAAGCACATTTCAAGTCTCTACAAGTTGATATTTACAACATACTGGATTGAACTGAAACCACTGGCAGGCTGGAAGGTAGGAAAAACAATTCTAATATTTACCGCTCCAGTAGTACGTTTTGGAAGATGATTGTCAGTAAAGTAACATGTATACAGGTTGTATAAATTAGGCTCAAAAACACCTGTATACTCCTTTAAATTGCTCCAAAAATAGCGTCCTGTCATGTTTCTTACATGTAGTCTTACATGGTTATGTGTTAGCACAGAAATAGAGTTTCATGTTAATGTAATTTTCCACGTGCAGTGTGTGGCTGCGTTTGCTGTGTCAGCTGTGGCCTCTCAGTGGGAGCGGACAGGTAAACCCTTCAACCCCCTGCTGGGAGAAACCTATGAGCTGGTCAGGTGAGTGGGTTTATAGAATGTATGTTGTTATGTATGAATACACCATATTTAAATATGTTTACTGGATCTCCATAAACCCGTCCAACATTCCCCGTCCGTCTGGCTGTCCCAGAGAGGATCTGGGCTTCCGGCTGATATCAGAGCAGGTGAGCCATCATCCTCCAGTCAGCGCCTTCCACGCCGAGGGCCTGGACCAGGACTTTGTGTTTCATGGATCCATCTACCCAAAACTTAAGTTCTGGGGAAAGAGCGTGGAAGCTGAGCCAAAAGGCATCATCACGCTGGAGCTTCCAAAGTAAGAGCTCCTTTACTAACTGTTTTCCAAAATTTAAACGTTGTATGAGTATTTTGTGGGTTTTTGTCACACTTGCACATCTGTGTTTTTTTCTAGGCACAACGAAGCCTACACGTGGACAAATCCTACGTGTTGTGTTCACAACATCATTGTGGGCCAGCTGTGGATCGAGCAGTATGGAAACATGGAGTTAGTTAACCACAGGTAAGAGGACAAACCTAAACAGTTATGTTTTGGAAGATCATATATAAAGTTTGTGATGTTTCAAAGTAGATAGTCAGAGAAAATGTGAACAACAAGGAGGAAAATAGACAGGGTGAAAGAGGAAGTTTATGTGACTCCGCCAACAAGGAGTGAAAGGATATGCTGTTATTTCTGTTTTTGCCCAGAACTGGTGAGAAGTGCTGCTTGAATTTCAAACCATGTGGCCTTTTTGGCAAAGAACTACACAAGGTGGAGGGTTACATTCTGGACAAAAGGTATGGTTTACATTTATGCCATTTATGTTCTAAATGAAATGAATCCTGTTTGTTCAAGCAACATGTCTGGTACGCTAAAATGACTCATCCAACACACGCTTTACAACAAGAAGACCTATTTAAACTGATGTATTGCCCACTCCGTACCTTTGCTTTGCAATCAATATGCTTGTTCTGCTGCTGCTGCTGCTCATTGATTGCGGGTCATTATAAGGTCAGAGCCTAGATGACAGACATACAACTCGAAGCAGTAAGGAGAAAAGGTCATCCGCACATTGAGTTTCACACTCCCAAAACAAGCATTTCTATCTGTGCAACGTTTCAAGTGGCAAGTTCTTCCTCAGGCAAAAACAGCTGTACTCATACTGTGTATACTCTATATTCACATAACTATAAATACATTCCGTGTGAGTTTGGTAGATTATTCTTCTCTGCTTGTGTCCAGCCACAAAACCTCAATAAGACAAAGAGGACAAATAGGCTGTTTCAGTTTGAAAGCTGAAGAAAATACTGACGTGACAAGAAGACAGAAATGACATTTGTCCTGCCAACTGTAGTGCGCAACAAATGATTAAAGGAGGAGTCCACCAACTTTACACATCAAATTCAGGTATGGGGAGCACTATTTAGCATGTGAAAGCAATCGAATAAAGGGTTTTTTAACGATGGAGGGCGCTGTGCAAAGTCAGGTGAAACTGACCTCTGTGACGTCACAAGGTTTTCTTCTGGTGCTTTAGGCAACAAGCAATGGTGGATTTAGGCATAAGCAATATATTATTATTAGTATTATTATTATTATTAAACTTTATTTATATAGCACTTTTCTTAACAAATTTACAAAGTGTTTCACATAAAATAAAAAGAAGAAAAAACAGCAAATAGACAGCACAGATAGAAACAACACAGGGATCATAAAATATCGGGGGATAAAATAAGGTTAAAAATGACTAATTGGCAAGAGTAGAATAAACAGTAACTTATACTTAAGAATTCATAAACACCTTCCTATAAAAGAAAGTTTTAAGAGCTGATTTCAAAGTTGCTAAAGATGTAGCCTGTCTAATTTCAAAGTGTTCCATAGTCTGGGGACTCTAACAGCAAAGGCCCAGTCACCTTTTGTCTCCAGCCGGGATCTGGGAACAACCAGCAGAGCTGCATCCACCAATATCAGAGAACACGCCCGGGCACATAGGGAGTCAGGACATCCTTTCAGTAATTCGAAGCGAGACCATTTAAAGCTTTAAAAGTGATCAGTAAAATTTTAAAATCAATACGAAATAAAACAGGCAGCCAGTGTAAATTAGTGAGCACAGGAGTTATATAGACAGTTACCTGGTGCAAGCAAGAAAGGCGTACACACCCACTTATTCATGCACACACATGCAAGCACATAGACACACACACAAACACACATGCTTGTCTGTGAGTGTAGTTTATGTTCTCAAACTGACACCACATACTACAATTACTTCCTGATGCTTGAAATACTTCAGCAGGGAATGCTGTTTTGTGCGCTGACTGCAGGTCGAAGCAGGATGTACCTGCAGCCACATATCTCTCCTTTTAGCTCAGGTGAATATGCTCAGGATGTTTGAACTATGATCTTGGTCACTTATGCATTTCTAACAGCAAAATCTCACTGTGAATCCAATTAAGTTCAATAGAGCCAAACCCACAGGAGATCAGACTGAATGAGAAAGGAAAACATTCTTGGTGGTGCACAACTTCCCTCCACTTTATGCCACCATTAATCTACACCAAGTAACTCAGAATGACCATTGATTTCAATGCACCCTACTAGGGGTAGCTTTAGCTTTCAAACTTGTAATATTTGGGACAAACAGGAAATAACCTTTGTGATGTCATCGAAGTCAGTTTCCTTGACTTTGCACAGCACTCTCTACAGAACCTTTATACAATAGTTTTTACATGCTGAATAATGTCCCTAAAGACCAAGAAACTGTATGTGATGTGTAAACTAGGTGGAATCCCCCTTTAATCCCAGTTTTAGGGTGATATCAATGTTAAATAAGGCAAGTTTCTCTTTGAGTGTCTGCTTAGTTTATCTGGCTGGTGTCTGCCAAAATGCTCTTTTAACTTCAACCCTGTGAGTCTCGCATATTTTTCAGCAAATTTTAATGAGATAAATATGGTTCATCAGTGAGTCAGATCATCCAAAGTTAAAAAAAAGTCTCTTAGATGTGACTGTAAGTTTTATACCAGATCACAAAGAGCATGATGTAAGTACACTAAACTATGTTTATCCTAATTATCAGTTAGTAATTTACTCAATAAATAATTCAACACCATAAACACTGTCTTATGGAGGGCATGGGGTTACATGGAAAATAAAATGTAATTTAAAAAATCATGCCTGAAGGCACCTAGCACCTCAAGGAAGCAGTTAAAGTCATGAAAATAAAAAACAGCAGATGGTACAATCAGCAAAAGATGAAAAGAGGACAAACAGGACCTTACACAGCAGCATCAAAGACTCAAGATTACACCTTCCAACAAAGTAGAAATAGAGTGCACAGCCATGAGAGCAACAACATAATAATACGTTGATGCATAAGGCATACTGCGACACTGAGCAGGGTTATGTGGCAGCAGAATTCATGGATAACAAGAACACACGGAAAAAAGAGATGAGCGTAGGCATGTTTATTCACAGCTCAGTCACAGTAGAAGCCTTCTTAATCTGCCAAACATTCACATAAAAACAGGTTATTTGCTTGTGCCTGATGTCGCCCAAGACTGACAAAACCTCTTTTTCCTGAAAACATGTCATTTTGCTGAAATTGGTGAAGTTTGTTGAGCTTTAGTATCCACACACTAAACTGCTTATTGTGATTTTTGAGATTATTTGTTTGTAAATTTAGCTGATGCAAAGGAAATTAACAGGAAGTGTGGTTTAAACTGAAATCGTTATCTTGTGTGTATGTCTGTGTGTGTGTGTGTGTGTGTGTGTGTGTGTGTGTGTGTGTGTGTGTGTGTGTGCACGCGCATGTGTGGTGCAGCAAAAAGAAGCTGTGTGCTCTCTATGGGAAGTGGACGGAGTGCCTGTATGTTGTTGATCCTGCTGCTTTTGAGGGTCATAAGAGAAATGACAAGAAGGCGACAGAAGAGAAAAAAGGCAGCAAACAGGTACGAACTGCAACAAATACTCCACTTGCTGAAAAGGTTGTTGTAGTTTGTTAGCTCTGTTCTGATTGGCTGAGAGGGTTTTCACTGCATTCTGAAGCTTGGAGCGGTGTCGCATGTCGGATTGGAACACACATATTACTGTACTCCAACTCTAACCCATCCAAGATGAAATCCCACCTCGGATTAGATCTACAGTCGAAGACGACAGTTGTGGGCCTTGTTCCACATGTAACTCCACCCCCTTGTGTAGCCCCTCCCGAGGATCCAAGACGCAGTGAAGGGTAATTTGATTGGCCAACTGTGTTAGGCCTGAACTGGCAACACCCACAGATTGCGAAACATGAACGTTGACCTAACACTTGTTCGCTAACCTTGTACTTCCTGTGTATGTCTAACCAAATGTGTCATATGTTGATGTAAATGTGTAATGGAAGTAAAAGACCAATCAAAACAAAGCTTTCAGGGCAGTTCAGGTCCTATAAGTTTGCCATAATGTAATAATCTATAGGCATCAACCTCAAGTTTTGTTTAGCATGTACTCCCTACTGTCAAATGGGGAACACAAGAAGCGTAATATGCCCCCTTTTAATATTTTTATTTCCGTTTCATGGCAATGATTCAGACATTGATTACATTTCCAAACATATAAAATAACCTTTAAAAAACTATTATTTTTGGGGGAAAACCTTTCCATTAGTCCAGCCATCATTCTGACAGTCCTATATCAAAATTCAATTGTCATTTTCAGTTTAGCTGTTTGGGTTTTGATTAATGTCCATTTCTCCTGTTTTTCTTCCAGCTGCCTCTCTTGCAGCCTCAAAATACCTGATTGTTTTTCAAAAGAACATTGGATTATTTACAGACAGCAGTCCTGTGTCAGTGGATCTATGCACCACTTCCTCATCACAGCATTTTTAATTGCCATAATATAGTAAAAGCAAGCAAGCTAGATAAAATATAGTAATATTTTATCTAGTTTGCATGTACAATTCCTTCAGTAAAATTACAAAAATATACTACTCTGTAAATGAAACATGTCTTAGCTTACCTACTTACCTGCTTATCTATCTTTTTACTGTATGCCCCCAATAAAAGGGACATATTATACAGCTTTTTATGTTCCTATTTTCTTTTTTAAAAACTTTGCAATCCTTTAATGTGCAAAAAACACATTGATTCACTTCTACTCTCCTTTGCTGCAACAACACTCTGCACACTGGATGAAAACAGGCTCGTTTAAGTGCTGTTTTTGTTTCATTCCCCCTCCCAAAAAGCTTGCTCTGTTCTGATTGACTGAGACAGTCTTCACTGTGTTTTGGAGTTAGGGGCAGGGTTACACATGGGAGCAGAGTAATAGGTATCACTCTACCCTAACCCAATATAACCCCACTTTGGGTTAGCTATACAGACAATGAGGCTGGTCATGGGTGGTGTTCCACATGTTACTCCGCCCACGTGTAACCCGGCATTGAGATCCAAGATGCAGAGAAGGGTAGCCAGAATGTTCAACTTCATCATGCCTGAGCTGGCAACACCCACAGCCTGCAAAAGCACAGATCCTGGCCAAACACACTCATTGGCCTCATACGTGTGGGTATGTCTAAAAAAAATGTTTTACATGTTGTAAATATGTTACAGAAGTAAAAGACTCAAGATCAAAAAAATGAAGCATTCAGGGCACTTCAGGATTTATGGATTTGTCTGACTAGATGCATTTCTATAGTTGTAGTTTTGCCACTTTCAACACATACTCCCTGCTATGTGATACTATAAAAATGAGGGGGAGAAATACCAATAACCATATGTCCCCTTTAAAATACAAAAACAGTTATAGTTCATGAATAAATATAGTGTAAGAGTGACAAACACAGAGTGTTTTGCATAAAATTTGACTTGTGTGGTATTTGTGTGTTTTGGATGCTGGTGTGTAGGGCGGCAGTGAGCCAGAGGAGCTTCTCCTGCCAGCCACAGAGACTGTGGAAATGATTCCAGGCAGTCAGTTGCTGTGGAGAATCGCACCCAGACCTGCCAACTCTGCTCAGGTCAGACTGATAGATTATTATAGTCTGTATAGACCTAACTAAAAATATGACCAAAATATACACCCATGTGTCTGTTGATTTGTGTCTTATACATGTATAGAATTAGTTTCTTCTTTTCTTTTTTTTTTTTTTTTTTTTTTTTAGATGTATAGCTTTACATCCTTTGCAATGCAGCTGAACGAGCTGCATAAGGAGATGAAGGGAGTCATTCCTTCAACAGACTGCAGGCTGAGGCCAGATATACGAGCCATGGAGAACGGCGACATCGGTAACGATTGCAAATGACATATAATGGGGTCCAAAAGTCTGAGAAATGCTTATATTTTGCATTCTTTTTGAATTTATTAGAAGATTTTTCATGACATATGATAATATCATCTTAACAATTTGAGTGAAAAGTTGAATCTTTGGACAATGTGCATGAATTTCAGAATATCTTAGTATTTGGTATGCTCCCCCACCCCCTTTTGCATTAATGACAGCATGCACTCGAGCTGGCATGGACTCCACAAAACCTGATGAGCCAAGTTATTCCAGCATGATGTGACAATGTTCCAAAAAGCTTCTTGTGATGTCAGACTTCCTGATTATTTCCAGATTTACATCACAGACTTTCGATGTGGTCTCAGACTTTTGGACCCAGCTGTAGTATCTGTGAAAATTAGAATCTTTTTATTGTCATGGTCTGAAATTTGGCTTCGTTGTTATTCAGACTTTGCCAGCGAGGAGAAGAAAAGGTTGGAGGAAAAACAGAGAGCTGCTCGAAAAAATCGCTCTAAAACTGATGAGGAATGGAAGACAAGGTGGGATCGTTAATGAAGCTGAACAAGTTTAATGTGTTCTATCAAAATTAATCTGCTCTGCTGCCTTTCATGTAATCAGCAACAGTATGCAAGGATTTTCTTATGAGCTTGCAATCTTTGTTATTGAAAGGAGCCAACAAAATACAAGACATATTAAGAGGGAGGGCTTCATCAGTGCATAGAAAGACATGAATTCAAATTGAATGCAAATTGTAAACCTGGTCTAGTGTTATTTCTGTCATTAATTATGCAGTTTTATCAGCATCTTATGTACTGTTTCAAACTTTGTTGCTTTAAAATGCACCATATTTTCTTAAATTATCTTGTTTCTCCATTGCTTCCTTGCTTTCATGTTAAGGAATCCTGCCCTTGGTTCGAGGTTAGAGCTACGCTGCTGTCTGATGTGTGTTACGGGTGTGATGTGATCATGTAGTGCAGTCTGGTTATTTTAAAACAACTTTTTACCTTCTTAACCTAAATTATGTCTTCATCTGTGCCTCCTTTCCTGTAGATATGATAGAGAACCACTTGTCAGAGTGAACTTTCGATGCTTTGAGTTAACCATTTTTCTGTTATCTCCCTATCATCAGCATGACAGCTCCACTTACTGGCACTTGATGGAATTACATAATAGTCCAATAGTTGCAAATAATTTCCTTCTCTGCCTTTATGCTTCCTTCCTCCGTTTCTCTCGTTTGATTGTGCAGTCCAGTGGTTCTCAAACTTTTTCAAGCCAAGTCATCAATAAGTCACCAACTTGAAAGAAAAAATCACAGAAAAACCTTATATGTGCATATTTATACTGTATGGTAATGTACAGTATGAGTGCAAAAAAAAGTTACTTACACACGTAGAACACAACTACATAATGTGCACAAAGGGAATTTAGGCTATTTTCAATTTTAGAAAATCTCATTCCAAACTAATAAAGAAAAATAAACTTTCCCAATGTAAAATATTTTATTTGTGAAAATTTACCACAATTTCCATTGATTTCAATGCAGAAATTTCCAGAGCCATCTGGCATACCACCAGGGTGGTTGACTTCAAGTGCCAGTGTTGGTACACATACAAGGTTGGACTGGGATCAGGATGGGCTGCAGCCATTGGTAGGCCGGCCGGTGGCCTTTGCACTGCATAATATAATATTAATTAAAATTAATTTAAACTAACATTTTTCTTTCATAATTTTCTTGGCGTTTAGATTAGGGGAAAGGGTGGCACCAAGTAACAGCGGACAATTAGACAATTACGGCTTTATTTGCTCCTGGCATCATTGGCGTTTTCATCTGGCCATCCTATCCCCCCCCCCCCCNACACACACACACACACACACACACGACACACCTTAAATTCCCCAGAAAAATTATGATCCCAATCTGACCCTGTACATGTACCACAGTTTGAGAACCACAGGTGTAATTATTTTGTGTTACATGGTATTTTCAATGACTACTGCTGATGTGTTTCCACTGTGTTTAGATGGTTCCATCAGGGACCGAACCCCCACACCAACTCACAGGACTGGCTGTTTTCTGGCGGATACTGGGACAGGAAGTACAGCCAGCTGCCGGACATCTATTAGTGGACATTTGTTGAATAGTGAAATAAGCACAGAATAACTTCCTCTGTCAGAGAAACTGCATTCAGCTGCTGAATTTTTAATGGAATATCTACAGTAGCTACATGCAAAATGCAAACATTGTGGCCTTAATCTATCCGACTGTGCACAAAAATGTCAATAATCAATATTTAAGTTACAAAAAGTGTTGTTGTTTGACTTTGCTTGGAAATGTAGTATTTGTATTTATATGTAGACCAGATTTTCTGTTCACAATCTACTTTTAGTACAGTGCAGAGGTGCAGGAAGCCACTAAGCGTGACTGATGCACAGGCAGTCATGGCTTTAGCATCCATGTATCTTGTTTTAAATGTTGATAATCATGTTGTGGTGATCTGTATGTAGACCTTTACACTAAATGGAAATATAACCATGCCACTCGCATTTCATCTGATCCTATGGAGCATGTTACAATCATATCACAGTCATAGATCATCAGTCATTTCTCTCGTAATACAAAGCTTACTAATCATTTACTGGATATTTTCTATACAATTACAAATATACTTTATGAAGAATTGGTTAGTTTTGATTGTTTTACTCATTTGTATCGCAGATGTTGTACAAGTACAACAGGTTCAATATTCAGTACATATTGAGCTCTATGTGGAGGTTTAATATTAATTTAGTAAAATAAATCATTCAGCCCACAGTACTGACTAAAGAAAACTTGATTTGGAAGTAAAAGGTCAAATCTCATAGAAGCTGTTATGTTTTCAGTGTTTATCTTTCTGTCTTGTACTGATGAAGAGTTGATTAGATTTCAAGGCAAATAAGAGTACAGGAATTGTTTTCCATTTAGTTAAACATTGCAAGATGGAAGTTGACAATTTTGCTTTTTTCTCAAAACATTCAGGCATGTGTGTCCTATGATGGACTATCAACAGGTGCAACTGAGCCCAGATCTAGATATTCCTCTGGATTTGGATGATTAAAATACAGGCCCAGACATGGTGTTGCTACTGCAATAAGGCTCGAAACACACAGCTACCACCAACGTAGCTGATGGTGATCCAGCAGAATAAGCCAGTTTTGACATATCTTCAAGATCTATATGGTTATAGATTCAGAGGATGCCACTGTACAATGAATCTGTAGGAGAATATAGATAGATAGATAGATAGATAGATAGATAGATAGATAGATAGATAGATTNAAAAAAAAAAAAAAAGCCAAATCAGAGGACTGTTGGGCCTTGGCATTCTGAACACCTTATGTTGACCTGATTTTTTTCCTTATCTAGTTAACAGATCTGCATGCAGATCATGTGTAAAAGGGGCCAGTCTGACGTGTTTGACATATTTGGAAACTTTGGGATGTTGGCTAAACTTAAGTTTACCCAACATTTTTTTTTTTTTTTTTTTTTTTTTTTAACAAAGCCTATCTGAACAGCCAAAGATTGTGAATGTCGTCTACAAGGTCTGCAGCAATAACGATGTTAAATTCATGAGTCTGCAGGGCAGCTGTCGATGCTCACAGGGCCGAACACCCTGGAAGCTGATTCAAACGCAACAAGCTTCCCATTGACCTTCACATTTCGCAAACAGCCAACAAATGATGAGGACACAGGAACTCAGCTTTTCTTCAATGTTCCTATTTGGAATAGTGGGAAAGGATGAACAGAAATTTTTTTGAGCAGAAGATTTTTTTTCTTTATTTTTAGTTATTTATTTTTATTTTTATTTTTTTTGGGGGGGGGGGGGNGGGGGTTTCACAAGATATTCTGTGAGAATTTTCAATTGATTTACCTCCAATGTAAAAAGAATCTAGCGTTGTAGAGTAGGAGGTTGATGGAAAGGGACCCGCTTTCTGCTCCGAGACAGAGTCCACCTCTAGTGTAATGACTTCATGCTGTTTGGACACTGAGGGACAATAACGCGAGAATTTAAAAATGTTAATGCCTAAAGTATGATCGCATTTATAATAACTGTGCAACTGTGAGAAATCATACCTGTAACCACATGAAATTTTCCATCACAGAGGTTCTGAGGAGGCATCACGGAAACACTGACGGCTCCATTTCCATCATTCACCCTGACACCCACCTGGTTCAAGGTCGCAGTCATTTTGCAAATTAACATCATTGCTCGTAATTTGTCTTAATCGTCTGCTATTTCCAAAATGTTTTACCTTGCTCTCCGTTAAGAACACATGAAGGCTTGTTTTTTGACTTTGAAAGTGGAAGAGGAGGCCTGTCGGTTGGTGTGGACGCAGCTCGAAGGCCAACACGAAATGAGAACCTACAGTAAAGTAATCATCTAGAATACAAAGTCTTTGTTAGGTCAGACAAGGTCATAATTTGTAGTTGTATACTGACAAAGTGGAAATATTGCATTAAATTATGATCTATGCAATAAAAAAAAAAGTCAAACCTAAGACGACATGACCGCCATCACCTCCAAAGTACGTCCCCGACTCTGACAGCCCATCAAAGCAGAACGAAACCCGGTGACTCACCTCAGGCTCCCCAACAGCAACCTCATTCAGCTTTAAATCCCGTATACAGCCGATAATGCTGTTTTTTGGAATGTCATGGTCCTGGAGGAGAGGAGAGGAGAGAAATCTCTGACATTTCTGGTGAATTAATAGCCAAAAAAAAAAAAAAAANAAAAAAAAAAAAAAAGTCTCTGAGGAATGATACACACGTTTGAGGTTTTGCTCCCTGGATCACCTCCCAAATACACAGGATTGTGCAGGTCTAAAGATGAACCCTCATCATTTGACAGGTGACCATCAGTCACACGGACTCCATCAACCAGCAGGTGGAAAGCGTTTCTCTCCACACTGAACTCCACCTGCACATACAGAACAGGTATCACACAACTAACAAGCCAACCAGTGTGTGATCTCATAGACTGAAATGATAGAGTGGAATAATCGAAACATAGGCTCAGTTTTGTAGTTACTCTGTGCCAGCTTCCATCGTTGCTCTTCTTCTTATACTGGATGATTCTGTTTTGCCCCAGTGAAAGCTTGAGTTTTCCATTGGCCATATACAGAGCCAGCACAGGAACATTTCCTCTGCTGGCCACATGGAGGAGCCGCCCTTTAGATGACCTGGTTTTGACCTCAAGTGAAAAGTGAGGCCTCAAACACAAGATGACAGAGTGCATGGTTGAGTACCAAAGCAAAATCATAACTTATCTCCATCATAATCTCACATATTCAGGAGAGGCAGTGTAAGTGAGTGTTATACCTGTAATTGAGGTCCTGGAGTGGAACAGAGTGACTGAGCCAGCTGTTTGGTTCAGACAGCTGGTGTCCTCCGTGGTGTTTTGGCCGCCGTTTACACTGGCTTCCAGTGACCTGAGACTGATTCTGACACACATCAAAGACAGTCATTGACTTGTGATACTTTTTAATTATAAAACAATAGCAGAATTAAAATGCTATTATGGACATACTGTCTTAAGCTCACAGTTTTGTATCTGATTTCTTTTCAACATGAGCGCTGGTGAAAGTACCTTTTGAGGAGGGTGAAGATCACACAAGCCAAAAACAATATGATCCATTTGTGAAAATGAGCTTAAATCAGCAGGTACGAAGCTTGTGTCTAGCCTGTGTGACATTAAAAAAGGAATATTATTAAGGGTGAAAAAATAAAAACACATTTAAAGGACCATACCATCCGTTTTGCATGTTTGAGCCTAATATATTCAATTTTCATACATGTAACGNAAGGACCATACCATCCGTTTTGCATGTTTGAGCCTAATATATTCAATTTTCATACATGTAACGTTAGTGACAATCATTTCTCAAAGCATACTACTGCAATGGTGAATTTAAAAAAAATTCCTATCTTCCAGACTGCCATTGGTTTTAATTCATTCTCGTATGCTATTAAAATCATTGTTGATATTTGAAACAGTCTTGGGATAGGTAATCCATCATTGTGAACAAGATGTGTATTCAGGTTTTTTTTTAGAAGTTACATAATTTTAGTATTTAAGCACAATAGAAAGTGCAGAGTGATCTGAAAATGCTTCTTGTTGTCAGTTCTTCATTACAGCACTTGAATGCACCACTAGGAAGCTTTTTCAGATCACTCCGCACTTTTTATTGCGCTTAAACGCTAAAATTACATAGCTTCTAAAAAAAAACAAAATACAAAAAACTGAGTATACGTCTTGTTCACTATGATGGATTACTACCTATCTCAAGAGCATTTCAAGTATCAACAAGTTGATTTTAATAGTGTACCAGAATGAACTGAAACCAATGGTGGTCTGGAAGGTAGGGGAAAAAAAAGTTTAACACTGTTCCAGTAGTATGTTTTGGGAAATGATGTCAGTAATATTATGTGTATGAAAATTGAATATATTAGACTCAAACATGTAAAATGGCTGGTATGGTCCTTTAAAAGGGATATACTATACATATTTCCATGTTCTTATTTTCATTTTGGGGTCCACTTTGAACTTGCTTTAATGTACAAAAAAAAAAAAAAAAAAAAAAACCAAAAAAAAAACAGTGACCCACTCATTTCCCTTGCTGCAGCACAGCTGTGCACACTGAATGAAAACAGACAGTTAAGACACCCTCCTGAGAGTCCACTCTGTTCTGATTGGCCAGCCGCAACATGGAGAATGCCCCTTACATCTTGGATGGGTTAACCAAGTGTGTAGGCAAGTATTCAAATATGTTGCATGTTGACATAAACATGTTATAAAAGTAAATGACTAATCAAAATAAAGTGGTTCAGGTCAGATCAGGATCTGCTGGTTTGTCTTATTGGATGCATGGATCTTTATATGATGAAAATAGATGAACCTCAAGTTTTGTAACTTTGATAATGTTCATACTCTGCATTATACTATACTTTGAGGAAAAAAATTTAAAAAGCATGATATGTCCCCTTTAACATTATTACATCAAATAACATCAATATTAAAGCATCTCTGCCATTTGAAAACAATGCATTTTGTTTTTACATATCCACACCTCCTTGTGTAAAGGTTTGTGATGCAGCCATTGAATTTTTCTCCTTCCAGGATCCTGATTGGTGATGATTGTGCCTGAATCACATTGATGTTATCAATGCTCAGCTCCAACCTGAGGAAATTAAGTTTGTTAATATGTTGCTATATGGATGAAAATATGAGACTTTTCTAAAATCTGACAGAAGGAAGATTCATCTCACCCTGTCCGACTCCTCGCTGCAGATAAGTAGTGCCACCTTCCATCATTGTACATTTTATCTGACTTTATTGTATAATTATGAATATTAAAAACTACATAGCCATCAGACAGAGACAGCTGAAAGTCAGGGACAGAAGCAGAGCCCTGAGGAGGAAAGGAAAATATGTATTAGAATTTATGAAGTCGTCATACTGTATGTCACATTCATACATTTTTACTGCTCTTTACTTATGTGAATGTGAATATGAGGCATTCGTGGTCCACCTGAGCTCTGAGAAAAGCACCATGTGTGTCTGTGCTCCTGAATCCCACAGAGACTCTGAGTGTCTGTTTGTCCCACAGAGACAACGAATCCACAGACAGAACCGAAAACAGCAAAGCTTCACGAACACCCTGCAGAAACCAGAAAATATGAACCCTGTCCATTCAGTTATTACATTAAAATATGTTTAACATAATTAACCTGAACCCATTTATTCTAATATATGAAATTTGCAGGAAGTCCTAAGGTTTGGTAGTTTACCAGGAGTGGGACAGGACATCCAACGCTGACACCAACCGTCCTGTGATACTGAACAAAGTCGCCATCTGCCGTCACATGATCCACACATCCTCTCAGAGCTGGAGCTGTGATGTTGTGTCTGAGATTCAAAGGGATAAATACATATAAATGGTATATTTATAGATAAGTGAGTCATGAGTTATCATCAGTTTGTTACCTCAGCCTGAGGTTTGCTGGTAGACCCCCGATGTAATAAATCCTGTAGATCATTTTAGTGTAATCTGTGGAGATTCGCTTTGCTCCATAATGCACGGTGAACTTGTTATCCACTTTGATAACAAACTGTTTGTTCTGAGACACAAAAAAGTGGAACAGAAACACAGATTGAAAACGACTGTGCAGCATAAAAATGGTTTACAATGAAAAGTAAGGTTGTCTTACAACGAGAGAGAGTGTTTCAGAGCTCTGAGCTCTGAGCTCTCGACCTGCTTGGTGTCCTCGCAGCACGAGAAAACCTCTTTCCATAAACACACAGAAATAAGACTCCTGTAAACCGTAGAAACACAAGAAATCATTAGTTGAATAAATCAAATTAAGTAGTGTGTAAACCTGGTCTTAGTCTCCAAACTGGGGCTGTATTTAGCCACACACTCCCAATATTCTAACCAACAAAACACATCTACTCTTTGCTTGTGCAGGATCCCAGTGCAGGGCTACACATGAGGGCAAAGTAACATGTGGAACTCCATCCATCTCCATCATCACTGATGGTACATCTAAACTGAGGCAATGGTATGCTGCATTCATTGTAAACTGGAACTCAGAATTTCCAACTTTCAATTGGGAAAAGTCCAAGAAAATGTCCCCTCAACTCAAAATTCTGACTCAGAAAGTTGGACAAGCTTTACCGACCCCAAGTTCAGTTTTGATGTCATTTCATCATGGCTGCTCACACTGTCAACAGTCGTTTCTCTATTTAGAAATTACCATTTAGAAACATTCAATCAGCACACGGACACAGTAAGTGGTTAAAAATACAACACACTGGAAATGCAATGTTTTGAAATGGTAAATAACTCATATATGTTAAAATGTAGCTTCTTTTGGTCCAATCGATCAAACAAAACAGGAGTTTTCATGAAGGTGTCAATGTTGTCTCCCACTTCGTTTAGCTCAAACACATGGTGGTCCTAAACAACATAATTCTGATTCTGTCTTCCCAGTTCCAAGTTACAACAAATGCAGTGTTACATCTTGGGTCGAGGTAGAGTAACATATGTTACTCCATCCCCATGTGTAATAATCCCACCCCCAAGCTTTTAGACGCAACAGAGGATAACATATCTCTCAGAGTTCATTATGGTGAATACATGTATCAACATTTTGAAGTACATTTGTGCAAAAGTCTGAAAAACAGTGAGCCACTTTAATAGAAGTCAGTACCAAATATGTCTTTTGGATAATATTTTTGGATTTTTAGACCAAATGATTCCGTTGATATGTGATATGATACATTTCTGGTATTTTTGCTCTATTTAGTCTTAGTTTTCCATCTTGTTACATACTGACATATTTTCATAAATTTTGAATAAAGGTGCCTGTTGTATTTTTCTGTATTTTTGACTTTTACCTTTTAATAAAAAAGCAAAACACAACTTTCACCTTTTTTTTTCACCCGTCAGTTTGCACTCTTCCTGTAAAATGACCTGATATTTACAGGACATAAATGTTATTATTATTATTATTAGTAGTAGTAGTAGTAGTAGTAGTAGTAGTAGTAGTAGTAGTAGAAGTAGTAGTAGTAGTAGTAGTAGTAGTAGTAGTAGAAGTAGTAGTAGTAGTAGTAGTAGTAGTAGTAGTATTATATTGAGTGTATGACTGGCACTTCTGCATCTATTCAGCTCAGAATCCTCTTACTTCATTTCCAATGTAGAATAACAGGCTGTTTGTCTCTTTGCTGTTTACGTGGAACTTGAACAGTCTTCTGATTTTCTTATCTGGGTTATTAGTGAACGCCATGCGGTAACCGGTTCCATCATAGTAATCAGACACCTCAGACTGTGGAATCCTAAATAAATAAAAAGGCAATTTTAATCATCATTTCCCCCTTTTTTAAGCTCCTGATTAGCTGTCTTTGTGTCTTTGGAATAGCCAGTTATCCTTGCTTTGCACTTAAACTTTTCTGCATTTACAAACAACAAACTTCCTCAGATTACTTATATTTTTAAACCAGTTTTCATACTTACTTAACATGAGGCTGGCTTTTGCCCATATTAACTGCTCTCTTATCATTGAAGAGGCAAACAGGGTTGTCGTTGATGAAGGAGAGTTTCATGGCTCCTCTGTATTTGGGATAATGCAGCTCCACTGGAGGCTAAAAGGATCAAAAAGATGATAACACGAATAAAATAATTGCATCATAATAAGTAATAAACAGTTTTTTCACACTACTAACTTTATCTACAGGAAGTTGATAATACTAATGAGCTTGTCAATCACTTTCTGGTTCATATTATCTGCAACAAAGGCATTTCAAAACATTCCCAACGTCCAATTTTCCCAGCTGCTTAATTGTATTCACAGAAGAAGTTTTCAGATCTTTTATTTGAGAAAACATAACAATACCACAACGGAAAAAATGCCTTTAGGATTAAAAGTCCTGCTTTGTTTTGTTACTTTGAATACTCCAATGCTGATTTATGCCAATTTAATCTGATTACGGTGTTACGTGATGCTTGACTTATTGCTTTGATCGGATGAGAACAAACGGAGCATAACAGTGATTTTGCATGTTTGAGCCCAATAAATTTAATTTTTAATTTAATTTTGTCAATAATTTTCCAAAACTACTACAGCGGTAAATACTAGAATTGTTTTTCCTACCTTCCAGACTGCTATTGGTTTCAGTTTATTTCAGTACGCTATTAAACTAAGTAAACTTGTAGAGACTTGAAACCTACTTGAGATAAGTGAACAACATGCTGTTACTTTTTTGTCGAAGCTTCTTAATTTAACTGATCCAACATGGAAGAAAATGTATGTCTCCGCCAGGGAATATAGTCCCAGAGAAGACGTGACTTTTACAAAGAAATTTTTAAAACCCTGCCCTCTACAGTCATGTGTACATGTTAGCAGGACAAACATTGAATTTTAAGGTGGGTGTATGACTTGTACATTTCATTTTGTAAGATCAGGAGATTCGGCAAAATAACACTAAAATTCCAATATGGTTTTATGTTATGTAAAATGGTTTGGCTGTTATGTAATGTGTATGCTGGTAGTATTTACTGGCTCCAACATGCAAAATCACTGGTGTAGTACTTTATTACTTCTACCAGTGTGAAAAGGAAATATATGCGGGTGTAATGAAACAAAAGCTGTAGATGATTACAGTAAAGTCCTCTGGATAGCCGCCCACGTAGAAAACAAGATTCTCTGGATCCAGCTGGAGGACACTGGTCAGCGTGTTGGGAAGGCTTCGCTTAGGAGAGATGATAATTGGCTTTGATGATGTGAAGTTCTGTGTCATATTTACTTCAGCATCTTGATAAATTCTGTAGAAATTGTTGGCACAGAGAGATAATAATTATATGTTAATTACACATAATTGAGCAGGAAATTGTGGATATGGTACCTAAAGAAAAGCAATTACAACCCTCAAGTGCTGGAAGAAGTCCTCGAATCTTTTACTCAAGTAAAAGTACAAATACCAGAATGAAAAAGTTTCTGCAATCAAAATTTTACTTTAGTAAAAGCAAATAGAAATTGGCAGTAAAATGCATTCAAGTGTACAAAGTAAATGGAATGTTCACTGTCAGAAGTTACTGATCATGTATCTAGTACATGTTAATGCATCAGTGATCAAATCCCCAAAATTGGAGAGATTTTTTGTTCCTCCAACAGTATGAACAACTGTTAGATCAGATCAGATCAGATCAGATGCCCAATCAAGGCACACTAGGATGAAGGAGTAGGAATAAAATTACAGAATGAATTAAAAACTGTTTTCACTTACACACATTTAATGTTTATACTTTAATATACTTTTCACTTGTTAAAATCCTTCATATTGTCTTCTGTAAGTATAAAAATTAGAGTTTAAAGTACCTGTGAAAGACAACCCTGTCAAAATCTGAGGAATTCACATTAGTGGTTGTGGTAATTTGACTGGTTTCCACCTCATGGACAACTCCACCCAACTTGTAGACACAGACCAGAATATTACGTCTGACAGCCATCCCAATGTAGTCTCCAGAAGCCTGAAATTGGATTCTGGGTCATTATTTAGTCTAAATAACAGCTGAAACATACAGTACATGTTGTATTCCTGAATGGAGACTCTGATATTTCCACTCACATCTTTGTCACCCAGAAACAAAACAAAGAGATCAGCATCTTTGTGTTTGTCCTGTCGTCTCCTCCTTCTGTTTTCAGCCTTGGAGGAATCGCTTTTATGGCGATTGAGAAGCAGATCGATGGCTGTAAACGCTTTTAAGTCTTCAGGGTTTCTTGGAGGACCAAGCTCTACGTGACCCTCTCCGTTAAACATGGTGGCAATAGAGAGCTGTGGGAATATCAGCAAGCGAATGCTGCGTTATGGGAGATGCTTTGGGGATTTTTTTTTTTTTTTTTTTTTTTGTGGATTTTTAATAAAGTTCAATAAGAGGAATATTTTACCCTGTTAACGAAATTTCTTGTCTCCTCTATAACGTCCTTGATCCTCCTAATGCTTTCAGTCATGTTGGCACTAGGCCCCTTCTTAAAGAGATTCTCAACTTGTGTCAGACTGTCTGTCAGTGTTGTGTTCAAGTTCTTTACTGAAACAGGCACATGAAACACAGTACAAATGCAATTTTTCATATTTAAAGGACCATGCCATCCATTTTGCATGTTTGAGCCCATTATTCAATTTTCATACACCTAAGTAACTTTGAAAAAAAACCTGAGTACATGTTATCCGCAATGATGGATTACCTATCCCAAGAATGTTTCAAGTATCAACAAGTTGATTTTAATAGCGTACCAGAATGAACTGAAACCAGTCCAGAAGGTAGGAAGAAATGTTTTTAACTCACCGTTCCAGTAGTATGTTTTGGGAAATGATTGTCAGTAACGTTATGTGTATGACAATTGAATATNTCACCGTTCCAGTAGTATGTTTTGGGAAATGATTGTCAGTAACGTTATGTGTATGACAATTGAATATATTAGACTCAAACATGAAAAATGGGTGGTATGGCCCTTTAAGTTGCAAAATGAATTAAAAGAGGTGAAAAGGCTGTTTTCTGCCATCAAATACTCACAGGCCTGATCTGCATCCATCAAAATATCATCTATGTTCACAGTGGTATTGGTAAAACTTATTTTTCTCACGTCTCGGCTGATTTTCCTCAGTCTGTCTGTCACATTACTGATGGTGTAGTTAGAAGCAGAGGCAGCTGTCTTTACGGAGTCTGTCAGGATTTTTATATCATCTGAAATCGTAAGAAAAATATCATTTACACACCAGGGTGCTTGTGAATCTGTTAAAGAGCCACGCAATCATTTCTTGCTGATGCACTGACCTCTTTCAAACTTTTTGAGCTCATCACTGACTGTTGAGATGCCCATTTTCAGTAATTCTCCTTTTTCTTTTTGCTTATCAGTACGTTCTCTGAGGTTGTTCACTTTATGAGAAAGAGCTGTTCAAAAGGAAAAAAACAACACAGAAATTTAGAAGCTTTTAATTTTCTGTGAAATTCCTCTAAATACAATAATAGTTTTGTCTTCTTATAAGTTTACCTTTAAAGTCACTTTGATTCTCCATGGTTTGTGTCAGTAAATGTCTCGTGTTGCCTTTGAATTCTTCAGCTCTGTTAAGCAGACCTACCTGTTCCTCCTCCTGATTGAAATGAACAAAATATATCATATAAATCACATTAGGTATTTTCAACAAGCACCTGAGGAAGACAATTTACCTTAAAGGCTTCATCTGTAGCCGTTCTGGACTGATTTGCTGCTATCTCTGCCTTTTCTACGGCCTTTAAGATGCTGTTATGAGCTCCTTCTCCCAGAACAACACGAAACAGGTCAGAAGTGCTGTTGGTGGCATTGAAAAGAACTCTGCAAAGATACACAAACAGGTTTCTTCAATGTTTATCCACATTTATCCAACTTTTTCGTTTTTCCTTTTTTAAACCCACTGTTGAAATCCTCCAGTTAATCTGTGCAGATTTTCTGCATGCTTCTCAGCTTTGGAAAGAAGATCCACTTTGGCCATGGTTTGGAGGGTTTGATTTAAATGCTTCGTGAGTGCTGATTTGGCACCGTCTAGCTGAGCTGCAAGATGCTCAAACTCCTGCAATTAAAAATACATTTTTATGCAGTTTACAATTTTAAAAAAACATCCAAATATAAGCTCCAAGATGTTTTCTTACTGCACCTTTTTATTCTCCTGCATCACTAAAATGAGGTTGGTGATATTCCTAATCACATCTTTAGCCATTTCAGTCACAGGAAGCAGAGTTCTTTGTTCCTGCTCCAGCTGAGTTTGAAGACTCTAAAACAAAGAGAGAAAACTGCATCAGTGACGCATCAGAAATGCACCTCAAACTTTGATTTCTTGCCGTTTGATACCTGCAGACGTTGCAGTGTGTTCTGACTCTTCAGGTTAACACCCTGCGCTCTGCTCACAGCGTCTTCTGCACCAGACAGCAGCTCAGACAGTTTCCTCAAAGCAGATTCAGAATCCATCAGAGAGACAGCAGTCTGGTTCAGAACCTCCCAGCTGCTGTCCACAGGGACGGACATGATGTTCCTGATGAAGTCCAGCACTGAGGAGAACACAGAGGATGGACTTACTTATTTGATTTGATATGAAAAATGGTTAAACATTTATACAAGGCCTGTTGCTGTCATCTAGACTAGCAAGATGATGAAGGATCTTCACTTGCCAAAACTACAGAAGAAAAAAAAAAAAGATTTTTACACCTGCATTGAAATTTTACAGCCTTTGTATTTACACAATTTTATATGCAAATATGTTCATTTGTCTGATCAAACAAACAGATTGGGATGAAAACTGATAAGACAGATATCCTAAATCAAAGTTTCTGTTATTCAAAATTGGTGGAAATCTTTTTTTTTTTTTTTTTTTTNTTTTTTTTTTTTTTTTTTTACTTACAGCATTTACTGTACATGGTGGGAAGATTAGATATCTAGTGCTTCAGTCTTCAATCTTCAAGCTTCAGTGTAGTCTGTTTCAATGCATTTGCATGTGAAATGACAGACTAACGTTTATGGAGGTTGCAGCTTTTAAAAATCAAACTGAGTTTATTGTTCATGAGGAGCACTATTCACAAACTTTATAAAAGCTGTTGTGGCTGTACAGGGTAGTGTGAAAAATTGGGGATTCTGACCCTGATGACGCAAGGGTTACTTCCTGTTGGTGGTGAAGTTAACATTACTAAAAAAGTTTTAGAAGTGTCAGCTTTGCCTTCCCTGATTTTGCACAGCGCCCCCTACTGCCACAAAAGCCTTTTACAGTTGTTCAAATGCTGAAAAGACTGAGTTTGATGAGGAAAATTGGTGGAATTCCCCTTTATGGTCATATAATTGTTCTGTGTTCACTGTCTTATTAAAATATGCTCACATTGTTGTCCAGCATATGCGGGGATGGTTAAAATAAAGAACAATAATGTGGAAACACGAGTGTATTGGTTGACTGATAAGTTGTAAGCCTAACAAAATGCATTGAGCAAGGATTGTAATATTTTTACAGAAGTAATAGAATACCTGAGGTGTTTCTTGCACATTAACTGCATTTTTAATTAATTGGTTACAACATATGGATTCCAGGGTTTATAATAGACCAACTAGTCCACAGGCTGTCATCCATACTTCAGCACAACCCTTTTCACTTGATTCCCCCCCCTCAGAAATTCACCTCTTTCAAAACACGAAAAAGGCTTTAACTGGGAACCAATCAGCCTCGATTGATGCCATTATATGTGCTGAAGAGGATTTTTGGGCCAAGAAAAAAAATGCTGTCCTGTCAACTATCATTCTGTACTGTTTGACCTTCTTTATTTGACAATGCTATCTTGTTAATGCCAGCTCAACCTAAATTTTCTTCAGGATGATAAAAAAAATTTGAGGTTGAAGATAAAATCGTTCCCATTAGCAGGACATTTGTTAAATTGGAAGGAGATTATATTGGGAAAAAAAATAACTGCACCTCTACATTAAATCTGTGCTATAGGCTCAGAACCTACAGTATCAACTCAAACGTTATCTTTATCCAAGAACAAAATCTCTCACACTTGCGTGCCTCCTCTTGTTCTCCAGCAGCTTTGTCTCTCTGATCAGTGCAGCTTCTCTTTCTCATTTCCTGCACAAGGCGCTCGGCCTCTTCTGCCATCCTGGCTTTGTCATTTTCAGAAACAACAATGTAATCTCCAGGTTTCACCTCAGTTAGCTGCTTTATGAAATCTGACAAACCAGCATAAGAGATACAGAAAAGGTAGACACAGTTACAGTACATCTGATGCAGAGACCAAGATACTCAGAGTCACAGGTTACATTTTGCAAAATTAAAAGGCTCAATGTTATTCATTATATTCAACTTGCAAAAAGTCTTGATGTTATTCATTATATTCAATTTGCAAAAATCTTGTTGCTAAGTTGTAAACAGAGATCTGCACCTCGTATGGCTGTGAGGAGAGCTTCAGCATCAAAGAGAAGATCCTTTGCATTCAGTTTCGTTCCACTCACTTTCTGCAAAATGTTTTCCACATCTGACACAGCTGTGTGAGTCTGTAAAGTTGAAAAAAAAAATTCATTATTTTTTTTTTAATCAAGGCTTTTTTGTTACAGTGCTTAAGTTCAGTGTGATATTTTTACACTTTGCATAAGAAAGAAAAGATTTTATTCCTACAGTTTAGTAGCAGGTTAAGATGAGATGATGGTCTGAGAGTTTTAGTTTCGATGGCTTTCTGACAGACATTATGTGAGATATTCAGTCAGTGTTTTTTTCAGTTAGAAAAAATATTCCATGCAAAAGTCAAATAATAAGGTACATTTGCATTATGTGCTACAGTATTAATCTACTGAACTGATCTATTAAGTAAAATCTTTCCTTCATTAGAATGTAATGGCCAATGTTATTCTGCTCTTTATATTTAAATTGTGTTATATTTACATGGTTTTCTTCTTATTTGCTGTTTTATATCCTCCTTTAATATTTCATTGTTTTTATGACTTTGACATTTGTCTGCTTCCCCACCCATGGCATCGATTGCATAGCAGGCCATTCAAGGAGAGGGAATCTCTCTCTTTGATGCCTTTCCCAAGGTTTTCCCATTTTTTTTCCTGAATATGATAAGGTTTTTGTAGGGAGTTTTTCCTCATCTTCATACATAGCTTGGGCTGGGTCAGAAACCATTAATGTTTGGGCCTGTAAAGCTTTTTAAACCATTATATGTGACACTGGAATATAAAGAAACTTGACTTGACTTGTTGCTTTCTCAGTGCTTACAGGTTGTAGTACATATGTTGACAAGCTTTGCCTAAAACAATAAAATCCTATTCAATTTGATTTTTGATTAGATTTTTCTATTTCTTTAAATAAAACTGGTTCCAGATGCCTTATTACTCAGTTGATTCAAGTCCTCTCTGACAGCATCCACATTGGTTTCCAGCTGTTTAACCTTTAGATCCAGATGGTTCATAGTACTGTTATACCGCCCAACCAGCATCTGCAAAACAGCAGAGAAAGAGAATGAAGATAATATCTCAGATAATAGTAAAAGCAGTAGCTTTTTGTTTTTGGTGCCTGTATGGATCAGTACCCTGGTTTCAGAGAGGTTTGCCTCCAGTTTGCTCAGCTCAGACAGTGAACCAGCACTTCTACTCGTGTTCTGCAGCTGCTGCTTCAGCCAAGCCAGAAGATCATCCATCTTCTCCAAGTTTACCAGTAAAGCATCAGTGCAGCTGTCACATTCTAACAGGACACGAAACGAATTTCAGTATCGACTCAAAAACATCTATGAGGTTGAATGAAATGAACAATTGATCAACAAAGTCTTTGGTGCACTAAGTTCTACTTGTTTAGTGAACTCGACACAAACTAACCATGGCAGTCGTCACCAGAGCTGCAGTTCCATGTTACGCACTCTGTTTAAAGGAAAGGAAATGAGTTCAGTGAAAGGGGAATTTCTGTGGAATCTCTTAATCTGGATGATGCATTCTTACCACCAGTCCAACCATCACAAATGTTCGAGGTTCCATCATTACAGCGGCAAGGCTTGCAGCTGCCTCCATATATCATTGGGTTGCCATAGTAACCAGAAGCACATCTTAAAGACAGGAAAAGCCAAGAAGGAAAAGGTTGACTTTGAGTTTTGATACTTTTAGTGATAAAGCATGGATGGAAGGTTATTAAAATGTAAGCAACACTTGGCAGACAAACCTCTCACATCTAACTCCACGGTAACCAAGTTTGCACAAGCATTCAACCTCTCCTGAGTTGATGTCCAGACAGGCCAACGCAAAGCTACAGGAAAAATGAACCAAATAAAGGCAGCCATTATGGATCAGAATAAAAAAAACTCTTGAGCTTGATTGAGATAATAAAGATAATAAATTGAGGTGATGAACAGAAACAGACTTGTTCCATACGAAAGGGCACGGACAGGCACGGCAGGTCCTGGATGCTGCGTTGCTATAGTAACCTTCTTTGCATCGTTCACATCTGTCCCTGGCTGTGTTAAACTGACAGTTCTAGAAGCCAGTAGAAGTAACACATAACCAAGCTTTAAGTGTGCTAAATCAACAATTGACTGTGTGTGTGTCTGTATGTGTGTGTGTGTGTGTGTGTGTGTGTGTGTGTGTGTGTGTAAGAAAAAAGAGAGAGAGAACACCAACCACACAACTCCCCGTGTGCTCATTACACTCATTGGAGAGTCCGTTGCAGCTACATGGTACACACTGACCCCTGTGTGGACCGTTCCACTCTCTGTAGAACCCAGATCCACATTTCTGCACACACAGAGACACAACACACAGCTGAACAATACAAACAAACACTCCACCACACCTCACCAAAATATCCAAACTTCAGAGATGATTAACTGCATGAAAATATCACTTTAATGTCTTGTACATGTCAGATATAGATGTAGTTTGTATCATACTGTCTGAGTTATAAATAAAGGTGAAACATGGTGAGCAAGTCGCGTGGAACAGCTAGTGACACGCACACTGGAGGGAGAGAGGGAGGGAGAGAGAGTATGTGTGTATGTGTGTGTCACTAGGTGATAATGTTTTGGTATCTGCAGAGCTTTAGGTGCAGTAAGAGGGACGTAACTGAATATTATAGGATTAGGGTTAGGGTTAATATTTTATAAAGTTTAATATTGGTAACATGCACACAAAGCAAAAACAAGATGTAAAAGGGCCAGTGACAAGTATTTTCAGAGGTACAATAATTCAGAAAGAACCAGAAGTCACACAGAATTCAAGCAGAAAACCATTAAAACCATTATAAACAGAAAACCCAACAATGACCCGTGTTACCTGAGTGATAGCACCTGTTGTCTGGTTGCTGAAGGAAGGATCACAGTACTTTTTCAGACTATGATGGATCTGCGTGCAACTGTCATGCCAACACTTTGGATGTTTCCGTGTTGCATTCTGTCCAGATGCGGTGCAGCAAAGTAGAACCAAAAACAACCACGCTACAACACAAAGCCAAGAAATATTCCTTTGCATTATCAGCCGCTGGGTGAGCCATGTGAGTTTAGCAGAATAAAAACCCTCCTCCTCCTCCCTAAGGGAATGCTGGAATGCTCCAGGTGAACCTTGGAGCTTTTGATTTGACAGACATGCAACAGTGCTGGACTGGGAGAAGTCAGAGAGACTGTGGAAGGTAGAATGCACAATTAGGTTCAAAGTTCAGTGAGGTGTGTTTGTACAGGGAAACATTAAGTGCTGTTAGAAGCATAAGAGAAGTGAATATTAAAGATACTGTGTGAACCCCAGAGCATTTGACAAATACACATACAGGAAAATGTTTTTATTTATTTTTAGTCCTCTGGGCAGTTTACAATTAATCAATTTCACAGATGATCCAGTAATTGAGTGAAGAGAATGTGGTGTAACAGTTGGTGAATTTAAAAAAATGCAACAATTTTCCACAGAAAACATTTATTAGCATTGACAAAGCACCATTTTATTTTGAAGTTAAAGGACCATACCGGTGATTGTGCATGTTTGAGCCTAATATATTCAATTAACGTTACTGACAATCAGTTGGCTTGTTACTGACAGCATATTACTGGAACGGTGAATTTAAAAAAAAATTCCTGCCTTCCAGACCGCCATTAGTTTCAGTTTATTCTGGTACACTATTAAAATCAACTTCTTGATACTTGAAACGTTCTTGGGATAGGTAATCCATCATCATGAACAAGATGTGTATTCAGGTTTTTTTTAGAAGTTACATAATTTTAGCTTTTAAGTGCAATAAAAAGATGCAGTGAATGTATGTCTCCACTGGGGAATATAGTCCCAAAAGAAGACCTGCGTTTATTGAAAAATTTAAATGACTGTGATTTCATAAGGCTGCATAACTATTAGCAGGCGAAACATTGATTTTTAAGGTGGGTGTATCACTTGAATATTTGATTTTGAAAGATTAAGAGATTTTGCAAAGTATCAGGAAAACTGAAAAACGGTTTTATCCTTTGGGAAATGATGTCAGTAACGCAACATATGAAAATTGAATATATTAGGCTCAAACATGCACAGTCGCCAGTATGGTCTTTTAAGGTCTGAATCCCTGAAACCATGGGGCTAAAATGTAAGACCCCACACATCTTCATCCCTACCCAGCTCATCTTACCATGTATTCAATAACATAAGTGTTACTACAACAAAAATACCAACATTCTGTCATCTCAAAACAAAGCATGACAGATAAAGTCAAAATGTGGCTTCGATTGTTCATAAATCATTCAGCATCCATCCGCTGATAGTTATTTAAAGGACCATACTGGTGGTTTTGCATGTTTGAGCCCAATAAATACTGCCTACATACATGTTATGTTACTGCTAAGCATTTTCCAGAACATAAAACCATATTTTAGTTTTTATGTTATTTTCTAAATCTTTTCATCTTCAAAATCAAATGTTCAGGTGATACACTCACCTTAAAATTCAATGTTTTGCTTGCTAACCTTTACGCACAATTTTAGAAGGCACGGTCTGTTTAATTTTTCGGTAAAAGCAACTGAGACTATATTCCCGGGTGGAGACATACATTTTCTTCCATGTAACTCTGTGTTGGATTGAAAAAATAAGTTACTTTGACAAAAAAATTAATAGACATCTTGTTCGCTGTGATGGATTACTTGTCTCAAGCGCGTTTCAAGTTATATTTTATAGTGTGCTAGGATGAACTGAAATTAATGGCAGTCTGGAAGGTAGGAAAAATAATTCTATTTAGCGCTCCAGTAGTATGTTTTGGGAAGTGGTTGGCAGTAATGTAAAGTGAGTTGTATTTATTGGGCTCAAAGATGGAAAACCACAGGTATGGTCCTTTAACATCTGATCCTGACTTACTGTTTTGACTTCACAATTAACGAAGTTCATTATGAATGGTGATTTTGACCAATGAAAATATTTTTGCAGAGTAAATTGAATCTTTGGTACATAGTGATGACCTCCCTGAGAGCAGCAATGTGTCAGTTACACGTGATGGAAGTTTTTGCAGTGTCTTCAAAAACGTTCCGCAGAGACGACCAAAAAGAAAATATGGGTGTCAGAAGTAAGAAATGCCACAAACTGTATGAGCATTAACTGCTGATGTTTTCTGGTGCCCCAGTGACAATCAGGTCCAAGAACTCGACATAATCCTCGACTTCAGCATCTCATCACAGTCATAGAATAGGGTACAAGGCATAGCTGGCGATGCCGCATGTGTTTCTGCCATCACGGATCAGTCGCATGTAACCTCCTTCACCCCAACCGGGACCCCAACTGAGGAAAGAAGAAACAGAGATTCATATTAAAACAAAATTATAAAGTTAACACTGGTACCTGTATGGAAATCTAATATATGTGCATATAGAAATTTCATATATGTCGTATGCGTATGTGTGTGTGTGTGTGTGTGTGTGTGTGTGTGTGTGTGATCATATACAATATGTTATATGGTATTGCACCAAGGTACATATTCATATTCGAAACTGGAGCATTTTTATATATATTAAACAATGCAAAACATAGGAAACCCTGTATGCTATCTTTCTACATCTGGCATATATGTTATATATGTGTCATCTATGCTATGTAAATATTCCCTTCATACATATGACTTATATCAGACTAATATACAGTACTGTGTATTAGTTACTATACTATAGTATATATTGATGCTTTATTATCCTTATGATAAAGCTAATAAAAGACTAAGAATAAATTTTCATATATGCATATAGATGGACATATGAATACGTTTATTATATGTGTGCATATATATATATTGTGTTGATACTCATGTATTAATATCCATTGGTTATATGTTATGATATTTAGTTTTATATAATGACCAGATACAGTATACTGTATAACATGTATGATTACCTCTCTCTGGTATAGGGCATATATGTTGATGTATTGGATTTTTATATTGGTACATGTGATGTACATATAAAACATTCTGACCTGTTTTTGATGATCCAGTAGTCTTGACCTCCTTCAGAGCCGTAGCCAACCAGCAGCACAGCATGACTTAGATTATTAGGGTTACAGTTAGGCTCATCATATATTCCTGTCAAAGAAATTTAGATTAAAAACTTATATCATTTTTAACAATAACAACATATAGAGTAACAATTAACCTGAACTGTAGAACAGGAAACTTGAATGATCCGCATCAATTGCAACTGTGATTGGCCCAATCGTTGCTACGGCGTCAGCCAGAGCCTGCTCATTTCCTTTAGGTATGAACCTGTACTCTTTGACATGTGCAACTGCAAGTCTGCTGTCATAGAAACAAGGCTGTGTATCCTGAGAAGAGAAATACAGTGCTAAATGTTAGCACCAGGCTAACCTGGAGACACAATGTTAAATTTCTGTAACAGTTCTGAGGGGTCAGACTGAGCCGTACCACTGAGGTGTATGGATAGGTGCTGGTGGACTGCAGTCCGTTCTGAACCACGTAGTCGTAGGCGTTTGCCATCCAGGCGCCATTGCAGCCATAAGTACCATATGATTTGGAACAATCTACCAGATTTTGCTCACTCAGGGATATTAGCTGACCTGTCCTCTTGTACATTTGTCCCTCAATAGCTCCCGTAGTGCTAAAGGCCCAGCAGGAGCCACAATAACCCTGTGAAGAACAACGAGAATACATTTAAGGGTGATTCATGATTCTGTCTGGATATGTTGAATAAAAAAAAAAACAGATTTAGGAATATCTTTACCTGATCTTTCACCTCAGTGACGTAACCCATTTTCCTGTAGTCAACAAACCACGCCCCTAACCTCTCAGCATTGTTACGCAGCTGACGTGCTGAAGCAGTCTTCCCTCTCTTCACAAACTGAGCATCTATCGTGGCGCCTTGCAAAACCTGGTATTCTTGTCTCGTCTATATATGGAAAACAGAAAGATGTTTATTTTCCAGTTATGCTATTGATATCTATAATTAGGTAATCCTGTTCATCATGTGACGGTCTCCTTGTCTTGCCTGTATCTGCTTATTCTCTTTCAGGTAATTGGTAGGTGGGGCTGTCCCTGTAGCAAATGGGATCACCTGGGCCCAATGTTCCTGGAAGCCTTAAAACCGCTCACCCCAGTTATTTGGGAGACTTCGTCTCTATGCGCAGCTTTTGGTTTCTTTTCCTTTTCACGCTACGACACTCACACACAATATTACCACTCATCCATCTCACCTGACCCTACTGACTTCCACACCTCATACAGTTTGTATCTAGTTGTTAGTTTGCTTTTTTGAATAAAATGATTGTGTTATCTGCAGTCCAGTCGTCTCTCTGTCTTTATTTGTCATGGCTCCATGAGCCAGCCGTGACAATCAAAACACTATATTTCATTTCTTTCAGCCAGGCCTTCCCACCATCATTACTTTTGGCACAAAAGCTTAATTGTGCAGAAAGTGAAGTTCAAAAACAATGAATAATTCTCACCAGGTCTCCATATTTATTCATGGCCATAGTGAACTGTCTCGCTCCCATGAAAAACCCTTGATTATTGTCTTCAATCACCCGTGTATTTTCCTCCCAGATGGCTCTCCTCTGAATGTCGTCCTGAACACATCAAAGAATAATGTAAATGAATGAGAACAGATGGACATGATTTAGGTGCTTGATTTGAGAATGTGGGTTCTAACCATTCCATCATAGGATATGCCATGGCTGCTTTTCCAGACTTCCCACTCAGACAGTATCAGCTCATCTGAGTCTGATACCACGTGCTGCGGCCCACACAGCAGGACAGAAAGCAGCAAAGCTCTAAACATCAAGCAGAGCCACTGAACTGGAAAGACAAACCTTTTTAGTACATATTCAAATACATTTTTTTCTTTTTTGTTTTAACTTAAGTATGATCTGACTGTAGCTGATTGACATCCTGCTTGCATGTTAAAACATCAGAGATTCCAGTTGATCACAGATAGTCATTTTACATAGCATAGCCATCATAGGTGCGATGGGATCTGCTTTTTAAACCAAATGTCACCACTAGATTTTCACTGTAGATCATGGAAAACATCTGCCAAGTCTAAAATATACCATAAGCTACACTACAGCACATCTAAATAAGAAACAAGTCAGCTCTTCAAAAATGAATTTTGCAGATTAAGTGAGTGTAACTGCCTGTAAATGTCAGATGATACCAAAATATAACATTTCTGTTGCCATGCATTAGAAAATAAGTATAAATTAGTTGATTAGTTAATTGATGGTTTTATAACATACTATGTAAAAAAAAAAAAAAAAANAAAAAAAAAAAAAAAAAGAAAGAAAGAAAGAAAAGGAAATGTGTCTACAGAGTCAAAACTGCTGAAATGATGGTACGCACATTAAAGGTGCACACATTAAAACAGCGACTAAATCTTTATACTTCCCACTGAACATTTGATGTTTTTAAAACTGAAATCTCACAAATAAAATATAAAAGTGTATACTTGGACCTACCTGACAATCATAATATAAAGCTTATTTGATGGTAATGGATCTCAAACTCTGCAGTGCATCAGCCTCTGATTCCTTTAATTTAGCAAAAGCTAATCTCAAATCCACATCAACTGAGATCATTTGGTGCCTAACAGCTTTTGACGAAATAGAGGAATGTGCATTTTAAAATCCACTGATTCATTCACTCTCTATATCCAGCAGATCACATGAAGGGTCACTGGGGACTGGAGCCTATCCCAGCATTAATTAAGAGGCAGGAAGGGAGGAGGGGTTCATCCTGGACAGGTCAAACTAGTCCATCAAAATAATTCACAGTTACAGGCAATTTAGCGTTTCCAATTCACCTAACCTGCATGTCTTTGGACTGTGGGAGGAAACCCACCAGGAATTTCTTGCTGTGCATTTTAACCACCAATCTAATGCTGCTCTTGCAATTTTAAATGCAAAAGAAGAAATATTTCCTGAAACATCTGTCCCTGTCTGTTTCCTATGACTATCAGGTGAAATGAAGAGTCTTGGCCTGTTTACCTGCATGGCTGCCAGTCTGTTTTGTTCCCATGTTCTGAGAGAAACTCCGGGCTGTGAGACAGCAAAGACTTACTCTCAACCTTCCTTATATACCTGTGCAATAACTACAAATTTCCACTGTACTTACCTGAATCCACAAATCATCACTTACGCCAACAGCCGAGAAGAACATTAGTCAACAAAAATAAGCTGCTTTCCCAGCTCCACCTGGTGAAAACCTCTATTATCACTTACAGCAAGCCAAAGCTGCAATATGTTAAATCCCTCAAACACCACTTTGTAATTGTCCATAACATCTGACATCTAACTTTCCAAAACCGCATCCATCCACATGGCTTGACACTCTGAGACTTGGCTCCGCAGCGCCCCCTGGTGGTTGGCCGTGTATCTGCCGTGCAGCACTGCAGAGGATGAGCTCAGCTGACCGGCTGTTATTATCATGTCGGCGGATCGGCGCCGCCAACACCCAAACACAGTGCGGCAAAACAGCATCTGCGTGTGGATCTTCATCTCTAATGAATGACTGACTGCGCAGGAAGAAACATGAGTCACCAATGAGGTCTGCAGGATGTCTTTTAAGGTAAATCATCGTGTTACCTTTTTCGTCACAGCAGCTCAGGAGGCCTTCATAAGGAAAACAGATTACACCGGAATGCCCTTATCGTTTTTTAAGGGTTTTATTGAATTGCAAGGGTGCTTTTACTGAGACATTTTTGGTGTGATGTGGAATTAGATTGGCTGGTGTACTTTTACTGACTT
This sequence comes from Lucifuga dentata, assembly GCA_014773175.1. Classification (NCBI taxonomy): domain Eukaryota; kingdom Metazoa; phylum Chordata; class Actinopteri; order Ophidiiformes; family Bythitidae; genus Lucifuga; species Lucifuga dentata. The sequence goes on from VXCM01001670.1 coordinate 95,108, forward strand.
TGATGCAATCATACTCTGCAAATGAAATAACTTCCCTGTGTATGTGAATGCCACAGTGTGAGTATCATATACTGTAGCCTGTGCTGTGGACTCCAGTTTCACAGATTAGGTGTGTGTGTGTGTGTGTGTGTGTGTGTGTGTCTGTCNTGTGGACTCCAGTTTCACAGATTAGGTGTGTGTGTGTGTGTGTGTGTGTGTGTGTGTCTGTCTGTCTGTCTGTGTGCAGAAACTTCACTTAAATTCCTTAATTAAGACTATTCAGACAGACAGAGAGAGATACAGAGAGAGAGAAAGTGTGTGTGATGTGTATTGATCACTGACTGATTGGTGGCTGACCTGTCACTCATCCTGACACCATTTAAACCAGTGATCCCCTGAAATGACAGCTATATGCTTTATTGTTTCCTGGGTTTCCTTCACTGCTTGTCTGTAGTTGTCTGTGATTCTTCTTTGGTTATTCTCTGTGTGTGTGTGTGTGTGTGTGTGTGTGTGTGTGTGTGTTCCACCCTGCAGAAGGAAACACCCCTGGCCAATGCCGTGTTTTGGGCAGCTCGGAAGGGAAACTTGGCTCTTCTTCAGCTGCTGCTCAACAGCGGACGTGTGGACGCAGACTGCAGAGACAGTGTACGGATGCTGCATGCCCTGGCTGCTCAGCTGCACGCTTTATCCATAACCCACCTGTGGTAGGGAGAAAGAGAGCTTACACCCTTACCTCTGTCTGTGTGTCTCACAACTGCACGTCCATGTTTTTATGTTTTAGCCATTAATAGTAGAGGACAAAACTTTCACGTGTTAGGTTGGGCTGTGTCATCATCATCATGTTTCGTGCAGTTTTTCAGCCTTTCATTGTGTTGAGGATTTAACGTTGCTGTATTTGTTTGCAGTATGGAACAACAGCGCTGATGGTGGCTTCATACAGCGGCCACTATGAATGTGTCAAGGAGCTTATCATGCAAGGAGCTGACATCAACTACCAGAGAGAGGTATGATGGGAAAGCAACTGCAGTGCAAAAAGCCTTTTTTTAAAATCCAGTTATTTTTGTCTGTTATTGAGACAAAGTTTAGTTCTCTTAAAACATCTGACAGTACCGACTGTTTCCAAGACAAATCAACTTGTTTCAAAAATTTAATTTTCATCTTTCTTAATTCTAGTGCAGAGATCTAACTTCTTGTCTTTATTCTATAAAATTCTTTAAACAAGCTACTTTGTAGACAAAACCACACCGATGATGTCATCTGAATATCGATGTCATCTGAATATCTAATATATTTGGTGGAGATATTAAAGGAGAAGAACCTGAGATTCTTATGCCTGATTTCCCAGATCCTACAAACAGCAGAAGGAATCTTTCTGTCATTCCTCGATTATGGTGATTTTACTTTTGCATGGATCAGTGTCAACCCTGAAACCTCTAGATGAAATTATTACCATCCTCTATCAAAATGTGTACTGGTCCTCTCTGTATATAAGAGATGTGAAAGTGATCAGACTTATTCTGCAGACAGTTACAGGTTAATTCAGTGAAGACTGATCATAGAAATTTTTTTTTCATTTGTTGGTCAGTTTCAGAGAATTCATTAAGGGATTGAAGAAACTTGATTATATTTTTTTGTAACAATGATGCTTGATTGATACTCTTCTTGATTACAAATTGAGGTTCACAGTTAATAGTCAATACTTTTGTATATGTAAAGTAAACACTTTGAAGAACAAGACAGCCTTTATCACCACAAACTTTAAATCAAATGAGAGCAACATGTGAAAAAACAACATTAATAATGGCTGCAGTGTCAGGACCTTAATAGTTTGCATGTTGGCTCACTGCTATGTCTTACTGGACGAGCCATGGTCCCGGACGAGCCCCCAATTTGTCATAACCCAGCTCGAGGGCCATGACAAATAATGGGAATGGACGCACAATCCCAGAATAAGAATTAAATTTATTTTAAATTAAAGACATTAAAGCCAAACCATGAAAAAGGCTGAAGTGTGAAAGTCAGTAATATCAAAAATATGAGTGTGTGCATGAGTGAATGATGTAGTGTGGGCTGTTGTTCACGTGCTGAAAAGTAAGCCAAAACTCCAAACAAAAGGCAAAAGCGGTCCAGCATGTGCAGCACAGAGAGCCCCATACTGGTTGACTGCAGGACCTTTTATGTGTCAGGAGCACTGGACCCAGGGTTCCACATCAGCTCGTCAGCCTTTCAATCAGAGCAGAGCATGGCATTAACATAAATTCATCCACTCTCAAGACAGAGCAGGGGCCATCACACACTTAAATACAACAGAGCCATTGATAATGTTATTAGTTACAGCTGTGCTTTTTCTGGTATGACAATATGTGTGAAAAAATTATGAACATGTCTAGTGAAATGAAAAAAAAGAAATCACAGATATGCTTAAAGTTATTATTTACTTTTTTCTTTATATTCATGTTAGATTTAGCAGCATTTGCATATTTATGAACATGAGAAGTTGCTTTCAACATACAGTAGAGGTTAACGTAAAGGAAAATTAAACATTAGGTATCTTATTTTATGGTCCTTCCCAGACAGGTTCTACCGCCCTGTTCTTCGCCTCCCAGCAGGGACACCATGACGTTGTGAAGCTCCTCTTTGAATTTGGTGCTTCTACTGAATGCCAGACAAAGGTAAGCAGGTAATGCAGGTAACACACAATGACGTGTTACAGACTTTCTAATACTGGGCATGAAGGAGAATGCTGCTCTCCTACCATCTCAGACTGTGACTCAGAATGCATCACGATGAGATGAGACAGCAAAATCATGTAGAAAATGCATTGCTTGGTTTGCTTTTCATATTTCATGTTTTTCTTTTGATTTCTGTTGTTCTTTCCCAGGATGGTGGCACAGCTCTCACTGTCGCCTGTCAGTATGGACGTTCCAAGGTGGTGGACACTCTGTTGAAGAACGGAGCCAATGTTCATGACCAGCTGAATGTGAGCCCTTTTCCATGCACACCTCCAGCATTTCTGTCTCTTCTCGTCATCATTACCCNCACACACACACACACACACACAGTCCTCTGCTACCCTCCATGTCTGTGTGAGGAACATGACGCTTAGACGCACACATTGTTCCACCAGCTGGAATCTGACCTCTCAGGTTTCTGCTGACTGCTGAGTCAGACATGGCTGACATTTGGCATGATTAAGGTGTTTGTACTGAGGCAGAGAAACACAAAAAAAACAACCTAACTGTACAAACCATGTTTATAAGACACTTTTTTTTTTGATCTATCTGAATGTTTTATATTGGGTTTTCCTTTTTTATTCATTAAAACTTAAATGGTATGTAGCTTCTTTCGGACATGCAGGTAGCCGACTGCAGAGATATTTGGCTGAGGTTGTTCTTTTGTAATGTTTCAGGATGGCGCCACGCCTCTTTTCCTCGCTGCCCAGGAGGGTCATGTGTCTGTCATTCGTCAGTTGGTGTCATCTGGTGCCAAGGTGAACCAACCACGGGAGGTAATGTTTTTAAAGGACACAGTCATCTCCACACCCACCCCCCCCAGTTCTNCCAACCACGGGAGGTAATGTTTTTAAAGGACACAGTCATCTCCACACCCACCCCCCCCAGTTCTTCTTTCACATAATGGTGGCACGTAATCTCATTTTCCTCTTTTCACGTCCTCCATCTAGTATCCCGTTTCACTGCATCCTTTTCCATCCATTAATTTTCCAGGATGGCACTGCCCCCCTGTGGATGGCAGCTCAGATGGGTCAAAGTGAGGCAGTGAAGGTTCTCCTCCTACGTGGTGCAGATCGGGATGGTGACAGACAAGTATATCATTCTTTTAGAATGATACTTTGGTGTGCGTAAATGCGTAGGGATTATTGATTTCCATCATTTAGTTTTCCTGTCCTAAACCTGACTAATGTGAACAACATGTATGTGCTCTCTTATGACCAAAGTGGCAGCATCATTTACATATAGCATGGAAAATGTAGTAACATCAGACCAGGAGGGGGTGACGTCTTTACTCACCTGGTCAACTTGTCATCCCTTTGGAGTAACTTGGGTTTACATTGTGCAATAGGGCTCAGATGCCAAAATCCTTTGGTGTCTTATCACTACAGTATTACTACTGTATTCACTACTGTAAATTATCCGAGACAGGAAATAATATGTATTATGAAAAATAATTGTAATGTTTTCCCTGCTGTCTCACTAGGATGGATCAACAGCGTTATTTAAGGCAGCTTTAAAGGGACACAACAGCGTCATTGAGGAACTCCTAAAGTTTTCTCCTTCACTTGGCCTCCTCAAGGTAGAGGATGCTACCTATTCCTGCAACATACAGCATCTGTCTACAGGCATTATTAAAGGGCCGTACTGGTGGTTTTGCATGTTTGAGCCCAATATGTACACCTTCCATACATGTTACATTACTGCCAACCATTTTCTAAAACATACCACTGAAGCTGTAAATTTTAGAATACTTTTTTCCTACCTTCCATACTGCCATTGGTTTCAGTTCATCCCATTGCACTATAAAAAATCAACTTGTAGAAACTTCAGATGTGCTTGAAGTAAGTAATCAATCACACAGAACATAACATCCATTAATTTTTTTTGTCAAAGTTACTAAATTTAACCGATCCAATACAGAACTACACAGAAGAAAGTAAATGTATCCACCAAGGAATATAGTCCCATGAGAAGACTGCTTTTTATGAGAAATTAAACAACAGTGCCTTCTACAAATCATGCAGAAGTGTTAGCAGGCAAAAAATTTCATTTTAATGCAGCTGTGATCTGAACATTTGATTTTGAAAGATCACGGGATTTGAAAAAATAACTCAAAAACTAAAATACGGTTTTATCTTTTGGAAAATGGCTGGCAGTAACGTAACATGTATGCAAGTAGTATTTATCATGCTCAAACATGCAAAATTGCCAGTATAGCCCTTTAATAATAACACCATAAATGTTTTTTATTTCTAGAATGGTTCTACTGCCCTTCATGCTGCTGTTATGAGTGGTAATCTTCAAACCGTTATGCTTCTGCTCAGGGCCAATGCAGACCCCACATTACCCAACAAGGTGGAACACTCAGATGATGAGATAAGCAAATAATAAATCATTATTCATGTCACGTGATTAACACATTTTTTTCTCATATATGTTTTGCAGAACAATGAAATCCCTGCAGATCTTACAAAAAGTGATCGCATCCTAAAGGTTTTACGTCCAAAAATTTGGAATGGACACAGCTGATGATGACCAGATTCCTGCCTTCAGGCTTCATTGTGAAAAGTGACCAACAACAAAGTGTCAAATCTGTTCAACATTACTGTGTACTATAAATGGTGCTTGCTTTGATTGCAGCTGAAATAAGGTCATCATTTGTTGAATAAACCTAGACAAACTATAGGATTACTTAATGTGCAGCCAAATACATTTCTTTGCCATGTCACCTCCTATATGGAGGTGATTTATTTTTATTTACCCCAGGTGTTGTAAGATTTCTAGATATTTTGCATTTTTATTTGCCCTTTTAGTAAATGTAATAAAGTGTAAATTTGTTAATAAATGGAAAAGTGGCAGCGTACTACTTGCTTTGATGGATGGGGATTTCCAAAGTAAATTCAAGATTAATTTGCCATTTGCACAGGTAGACAAGTACAAAGACATAGGAATTCTTGAATGATTCCCTCATTCAATTCAAAAAGAAAACCAATAGAACACAATAACAGATAGACAGAGTAGGAGGCAAGAAATATATATATAAAGTGAAAACGTCTGTGACAGAAATTAGGAACTAAAACATTTGTAAAAAAAAAAAAATACTTGGCATAAAAATNTAGGAACTAAAACATTTGTAAAAAAAAAAAATACTTGGCATAAAAATAAAGGAACTACTGTATATAGTGAGTGCAAAAAACAGAATACCTGACTCTAAAAAAGGTGCAAAAAGAATTAATTTTATTTAGTGCAACATAAAATATGAAAATTAAAAAACAAACAATAAGCTGTTAGATGTTTTAGTGTGTATGTATATATATATATATATACTTTACTTTTAGTATATACATATTTAATATATATACAGTATTAGTATATGTATTATTAATGAATAATATAACCAATTTACACTAGAGGTCAATGTTGCCTCTAAAAGCGACACAGAATAACCCTGTATGCTCCTTGTTTTGGCTGAATTAACTTCTTTGTCATTATTAGAAGTGAAGTACAATAATTCATTTTAAATACAGCATTTAACTATAATATTTCTTTAAAAAGAAAACATGACTGCGATGCTGTATCACCTTTACATAAACTCTAAGTGCAACAACAATGTCACGTGACCAATGGCGGAAGTAACTTTTGACGTTGTTGACGCGGAAGAGAAATAACTTCTGGGTGTTTAGCGGTTGAAGTTCCTTCGTCTAAAATGAAAATTTATCCACGGTAAAACGTCAGTTCTTAGTTTTTCTTTTCATCTACAACGGCAGATTAAAATTTTGAGCTTCATAACTCCGTGTAATGGCAGGTGGAAATCTACAGGTGCGTGCCAAACTTTTAATAGGAAGCTGGTTACTTAACACACATTGTAGCGTGAGTTCCACAATAAAAAAAAAGAGCGTTTAGCCTAAATGACGAGCAAATTGTCAACCAAAAGAATTTCATATATTTAATTCAGAGACTGAAGTCTGTTAAATGGGTTTTTTTTTTAAGCGTTTATGGCAAAAGTATCACTTGTATGAACGGGCAATTATTGGGTTTATGGCCAAATTATTAAAATATTGAGTTGCTTTCCCTGGATATTATTTTAATTCTTCCATTTCTGGATTCTGTTCATAGAAAGCTATAGATCTCGCCAGCAGAGCTGCAGAAGAGGACAAAGCAAAGAACTATGAAGAGGCCCTGCGATTGTATCAGAGTGCAGTGCAATACTTCCTACATGTTGTTAAGTGTGAGGAACTGGAATTCTGACATCTATCAAAGTTTTTGTGTTGGCATCCTTGTATATTTTACACCTGTACAATCTAATACAGTCCAACACAACATCCCTGCAATAAATCCTACATTTGTGATGCTTCAAATGTTCGTTTTTGTTCATAGAGGAATTTTGATTAGACTCTATGACCATTTTTGATGTTGTATTTGTGGAGGTGTTGTATTGAAGAGTATTATATTAAAGGCATTTCAAATATTTTCTCCATCTTCTTATGTAAATACACAAGAGGGACAGAATTTTAGAAACACCTTTCAATATACTGCAATCCAAATTCAAAACCACAACAAACTACTGCCCCAAAAATGACCGCAGAGTTAAATCAACACCTTCTGACACCATGTCAGCAGAAACTGAATAATACCAGATAGGATTAAATGCAGGACTTTACAATTTTATTTTATCGTATTAGATACAGTTGTAAATAGTAAAATAGTAACTCGAATAAAGTGCTAAGCATATGTCCCCTTGTGCAGATGAGGCCCAGGGAGACCGTGCAAAGCAGAGCATCAGGGCCAAATGTGCAGATTACCTGGACAGAGCTGAACAGCTGAAGGAATATCTCAAGAAGAAGGAGAACAATCGTCCCAAACCAGTCAAAGAATCCCAGTCTGATGATAAAGGGTGAGACTGATTGATTAATACGACCATATGATGGCAAAAGTTTCTGGTTCTAGTGCTTCCAATTTGTTGGTTTTGCAGTGAACTTTGCCATCTCTTGTTTAAATTTTGGTTGATGAGAGCCATTTCCTGCCCAAACCTACAGACAGTTGAGCTCCAAGCCAGTAAAAAGTTTGGATGCATGTGATTGATGATGAGTGCTGTTATATTTTTGCGTCAGAAGTGAAAGTGATGATGGGGGTGACCCAGAAAAGAAGAAGTTCCAGGATCAACTCTCAGGTGAACAACACTGTTTACATCATCCAGTAAACATATAGACAGATTAAAATATGTGCAATTCATATTTCAGTTGCATTTCAACCAAACTTGTTTGTCTTTTGCAGGTGCCATTGTCATGGAAAAGCCAAACATTAAGTGGAACGATGTAGCTGGACTTGAGGGTGCAAAAGAAGCCTTAAAAGAAGCTGTCATCTTGCCTATCAAGTTCCCTCATCTATTCACAGGTATGAAAACAAGCATTAACATTAACCTCCTGAATCAACTATTTCAATATGAGTAGTAAATATACCTGTTTGTCCAGGAAAGCGAACTCCTTGGAGGGGAATCCTTCTGTTTGGCCCACCTGGAACGGGGAAATCGTACCTGGCGAAGGCAGTAGCCACAGAAGCCAATAACTCCACCTTCTTCTCCATCTCTTCTTCTGACCTGGTGTCCAAGTGGTTGGGGGAAAGTGAAAAGTGAGACTCAGGTTCTATTCCCAGTGATAAACCTGGAGATATAGACGTACTGATATGCCTCAACATTTACAGTTGCTCCGTCTTTGTATCTCTCAAGGTTAGTGAAGAACCTGTTCTCTTTAGCTCGAGAACACAAGCCGTCTATCATTTTCATTGATGAGATCGACTCCCTCTGCGGGTCCAGGAGTGAGAATGAGAGTGAAGCTGCACGCAGAATCAAGACGGAGTTCCTGGTGCAGATGCAGGGTGAGGTAGAAAAGCAATCTGAACTAATATCTGAATAGCAGCCATTTGTTTCTGAACCATAATATAATTTTCCTCTCAGGTGTTGGAAATGACAATGATGGAATTCTGGTCCTGGGAGCCACAAATATTCCATGGACACTGGACTCGGCTATTAGGAGAAGGTTAGTTCAACTCTAATCCACAATTCAAAATCTTATGGCACAATGGAAATTTATGCACAGAATAAAGGTTCCGAGTGGCTGACTGATAAGTGAAGTGTTTTGTGTGCGGTAGGTTTGAGAAGCGGATCTACATCCCTTTGCCTGAGGAGCACGCCCGCTCCTTCATGTTCAAGCTGCATCTGGGCTCCACGCCCAACGAGCTGACAGAGGCTGACTTCATCACTCTGGGCAAAAAGACAGACGGCTACTCTGGTGCAGACATCAGTATCATTGTCAGAGATGCCCTCATGCAGCCTGTCAGGAAGGTTCAATCAGCCACTCACTTTAAAAAGGTAAAGTGAATTCTGGGAATCAAACAAAAATATTGGAAATTGCCATCTGAAGTAGAGCTGGGCCTTGGAGATTGAATCCTTAAATCATTCATATAAGTTTCCACGCAGTCGATAACATTACAGTTGCAAGTTTGTGAAGTAACAGAACTATACATTTTTTAAAAATATATATATAATCTAGATAATAAATCTAAACTTTTAAACTGCCTGAAGTTATATTTTATACATTAATATGAACTGCCTGAACTCTGGGAGACACTCATTATCTGAAAAAAAGTGTTTTCCTTTGTGATTCTGAACCCATCCATCCAACAGGATGAACCAGCTGCTCACAAATTGGCAAATACTAAACAGTTTTTATAATAAAGTCGCTTCTTTTAAAGACCATACCATCCATTTTGCATGTTTGAGGCTAATATATTCAATTTTCATACATGTAACGTTACTGACAATCATTCCCCAAAGCATACTAGTGGAACGGTAAATTAAAAACATTTTCTCTACCTTCCAGACCGCCATTGGTTTCAGTTCATTCTGGTACACTATTAAAATCAACTTGTTGATACTCTTGAAACATTCTTGGGATAGGTAATCCATTATCACAAACAAGACGTGCATTCAGGTTTTTTTCAAAGTTTTGTAATTTTAATGTTTAAGCGCAATAAAAAGCGCAGAGTGAATGTATGTCTCCACCGGGGAATATAGTCCCAAAAGAAGACCTGCGTTTATCCAAAATAATTAATGACCGTGACTTCATAATGCTGTGTAACTATTAGGCAAAACATCGATTTTTAAGGTGGGTGTATCCCTTGAATATTTGATTTTGAAAGATTAAGAGATTTTGCAAAATATCAGGAAAGCTGAATTATGGTTTTATCTTTTGGGAAATGATTGTCAGTAATCTTACGTGTATGAAAATTGATTAGGCTCAAACATACAAAATAGGTGGTATGGTCCTTTAAATGTACCCTTAATTTTTAATTCTATCCACTCCTGTTATCACTACTTTAGGTTCGTGGGTCATCGTGGAACAATCCCGGTGTCGTGGTGGATGACCTCCTGACCCCGTGCTCACCAGGTGATCCCAATGCCATAGAGATGACGTGGATGGAGGTTTCTGGAGAGAAGCTTCTGGAACCAGTTGTTAGCATGGTAAGAAAAGACAGCTGGGCGTCTGCCTGCAGATATTTCTGTACGATCATCCACTGATCTGTATTTGATGTAGACGTAGCCATTATGACAACGAGGCTTTATGCTGAAGCCTCTGTGTTTCTCCTGTAGACGGACATGCTGAGGTCACTCTCCAACACCAAGCCAACAGTCAATGAGCAGGACTTGGAGAAATTGAAGAAGTTTACTGAAGACTTTGGTCAGGAAGGCTGATCAGAATCGAACTTGATTCGCAAGAAGGCTCGACTCAAACAGTTATTTACACTATGCATTAATGTAATCCCTCTTTTCTCAGTTATTCAGTTCATCTTTTGGTAAAATGTCAAATGTGACAAAAGCCCATCAGGTTTCTTGTCTAATGAGCAGTAAATACACTGTTTGTTTCTATTCTCTATGTTCTTTTTTATGGATCCATTAAGGGCTCACATCTATGCTCTGTGTATATTTGTAAGGTATGTTTTCTACTTTTTGCTTTTATTTTGACATCACCAAAAGTGATGATAGCATTTATTTTTAAGCACAATAAGATTCTTCAATGTTACTGCTCTCATAGTATGGAGATGATGCAGCAAGGGTAAATGCGGTATCTTTGTTTTTTTCTTCTGCCACAAAATACCTCTTTTTTACTTCTTATAGGAAATATACTGTATTTCACTTAGAGGTTTGTGCTTTTATAAATGCTAATTCATAGTATAAATTCACTAATGCTAACTCCTTACAAAACATGTGAATGAGCAGTTATTTTGGACAAAAGCATGGAAGGATGACACTAAGAAAAACATAGCAAAGCCAATAATTTAGATTTTTTTTTTTACAGAGTCTCATGATGTTTTTCCCACATTGTTGCAAGACTTTTCACATATTTTGGGACAAGATATCTTGTTACATGTTACATCATCAGTATCATCTTCGAGACAGAATTTAGGGTTTGTGTTACTGTGCTTAAAGAGCAACTTAACACCTAATCTACTTTATTGAGTTAAGTTATATGCAAAGTCACTTAATAATGCTATCGATTGATTCTGGTGCCAATCTGAAATATTCATTGTAAAGGTCACGCTTTCCTGTTTTCCACAGAAAGCCACAGTGTAGCTTCCCTCCAGATCTCAAAACAAGGCAAGGCGTTCCGTGATGTTGCCCTGTACTTCACGCCCCTAGAGCATATGTCTACAGTGTCCTCCAGAAATATTGGCAACCTTCATAAATAAAAGCAAAATAGTCTATTAAAAAAATGTCTGTTATCCTCTTGATCTTTCATTCAAAAGATTAACAAAAATATAACCTTTAATTAAAGTCAAATAATCCAGAAACAAAAATTTTCTCAATTTGGTGGCGTCTGATTGTAGTTTCGGAGACTTTCTGACCCCAAAACCCAGCTAATGTCTGCGATTCTCCAGCTGTGATTCTTGGAGATTCTTTGGCCACTCAAACCATCACCCTCACTGTGTATGGAGTGAATATATACACACACACACACACACGTCGTCTTCCAGACCGATTGAAAAAAATATGTTTCATGATAAGAAACTCTTTTTCTTTTCAGTTATTTGACTTAAATGAAAGGGTTTTTTAAATATTTTGAATGAAAGATCAAGAGAATAAACATACATTTTTTTTCACAACCCATTTAGCTTTTAGCTTCTAAAGTTTACCAGGAGGGCTGTCACTGTCACTTTGAAAAATGGAAAAGTAAAATATTGTGCAATAATCCTTTTAGCAGTGCTCCTTAATCTCTCATTTGCACTGTTAGATTTTTTTAGAAACAGTTAATGTTACCATATTTTTACAGTTTCTTCATCTTATCCACATTGCATTTAATCATGTGTTATGCATTACAAACTAACTCCTGACTCCTAGTTTAACTTTTACTCTGAAAGAAAGTTTATAGTTCAGTAGGTTATGTTCAGAATTATTTATGGACATGCTGAATATCTGTTACCTTTGGGTTTGAAGTGTGCTTTCATTTAAAGATTTCTTTTGGGATTTAGGCATTTACATATTACTAATGTCATCGTTTGCACTTTGTGTACTACGTGGAGTGTTCTCTGAAGAAATTCTCAAAGGGTTAAATAAACAAAAGCAAAAGAATCATTCATTAATATATTTAATTGTTAAAATACATCTCTTGCTTAACTATCAGATATGTTTACTACAAGATAAATTGTGATTTGTTTAGTACACACGAGGAGAGAAATATACAGGTTCTAAATTTCACAAACTCAAACAGTTTAAGACCTGGAGAAAAGAACATTGGTGTTAAATTGCAAAACTTATATTATGTGGACATATAAGTCAGTTATGTGTTTTCAGTCAGTGTCACAAAAGACGTGATTAATTTTGAAAAGGAAAGTTATCTATAGTAATTCTATAGGAATAGATCAAGTGTGCAAGTACAGTCAAGTAAAATGAATAATAGCAAAATCTGAAAATATACAAGTTACTTGGAGTGTTACGTACTGGTCAAAACGAACTGAAATGTAATTTATTAACCTGATGGTTGTGTGTGTGTGTGTGTGTGTACAGTACCATGTCTGCAAAAACGAAGCTGCAAGTATCAATATAAACGCACTGAATGAAATAAAAAGGATGACTTGACAGCTGCCAGTGAAAAAAAAGTGAACATAAATAATTCATGCAAACATGAGTTGAGTGAAATCCCTTTTCTCTTCAAAGCACAGCGTAACATGCCGGTGTTTCTCCAAACACAGATTTAATTGTGGGGACGACAGCATTCAACATCACGACCAGATTTCCCCAAGCAGGAGCCCCGAAATGCTCCACTGAACGTGATTATTGCTTTGCATTTCCACCACAACTCTGATCTCTGCCGCTACCACAAATAATCTGAGAGCCTGGAGAAACACTGTGTAATTACAAATTAAAGGACCATGCCGGCGATCGTGCATGTTTGAGCCTAATATATTCAATTTTCATACACGTAATGTTACTATCATTTCCCAAAGCATACTACTAGAATGGTGAATTAAAAAAAAAAAAAAAATTCCTGCCTTCCAGACCGCCATTGGATTCAGTTCACTTTCAGTTCAGTTTCACTTGAAACGTTCTTGGGATAGATAATCCATCATCGTGAACAAAATGTGTATTCAGGTTTTTTTTAACGTAATTTTAGCGTTTAAGAGCAATAAAAAGTGTGGAGTGAATGTATGTCTCCACTGGGAAATATAGTCCCAAAAGAAGACCTGCATTTATCGAAAAATNGAGTGAATGTATGTCTCCACTGGGAAATATAGTCCCAAAAGAAGACCTGCATTTATCGAAAAATTTCAACGACTGTGACTTTATAAGGCTGCGTAACTATTAGCAGGCGAAACATCAATTTTTAAGGTGGGTGTATCGCTTGAATTTGATTTTGAAAGATTAAGAGGTTTTGCAAAAGATCAGAAAAGCTGAAATACTGTTTTATCCTTTGGGACATGGTTGTCAGTAACCTTAATTGTATGAAAACTGAATATATTAGGCTCAAACATGCATGATCACCAGTATGGTCCTTTAAATACCCAAGCAGTACGTGTGACACTAATTCAAATACCAAATTTTGCTGTCTATAGACAGTAACAACACAAAACAAATAAAACCTGTGAATATTAAGACAACACAGCAAACAAAAGAGAAATCTGCTTCGTGAAACTGAACAAACTTGAAATAAATGAAATGACATAGCGTGAATGAGCGGCAATCCTGTAATTTAAATAACTCTTTAAAGAATTATTTGCATTTTTTTGGTTAAGTACAATCATATTCAGACAACACAAAGGGAGTAAGAAACTGCCACATGGGGCGTTACATGTAGAAGCCTTTCATAAGGACACAAAAGGAGTATTTCATCTGCCCATCACAATCATGCTTCATAGGCGGACGTAGCCCAGCTGAGACGCATTTTACTCCAACTCGTGACGGCACAGAGAAGAAGGCAAAATGCTGTAAATGTGTAAATATAGTCTGCTACTAGATGTACATTAATAAGAGTTATGGTTCATGGAATGAAACTAGAAGACGGAAAAGAGCGAACCGAGTGCCAAGCCAGTAGCCGCTCCGGCGAGCATGCCCATAGCCACGTCGCCTCCGTCATCACGGTGGCGCTCCCGAATAATCACGTGGTTCACTCCAGGAGGGGGGTAGGAACCTTAATAAAAAAAATTCACATTTAAGTTTAGTTTGCAATACTGAAATTAAAGATAAAGGAAAAAAATGCAGTTTATAGCTCAAAGAAAAGAGTGCACAGTCATTAAATTATATGCAATCTTTCCTTGCGTTAAATCTCCTTTAAATAACATTTGGATGGACAAAAATACCATCAAGATTAAACTTTAATGGATTGAAATTAGTTCAATAGCATCAGTTTAGTAAAAATATCAGTTGTATCAGTAATTAATGCTGTTTGTCAGCATAGTTTTTTTTCCCTCACCTTGGTACTGATAGGGATAAGCGACAGCATACGGCTGCCCGTCAGCAGAATATACAATCTGTGTAGCATGAGGCGGAGGGGCAACATATTCTCCATACGGTCCCTGCGCATAAACCTGGTGAAAAATAACACAGACAAAATGGTAAAAACAGTAAAATACTGTACATAATGCAAAAAACATACATATCTGGAGTTGCATATGCTTGTATTAAACAGATACAGGTGCAAATACAGTATATCTAGAATGAGTTATTTTCTCTCACTTTAAGAATCCATACTCAAATACTCTTTACACTTTACCACCAATCTACAATGTTAGGAGCTTTTTGTTATTGTGCGATGAGTTGTTGTACTTTTTTTTTTTTTTNTTTTTTTTTTTTTATGAGTTGTTGTGTGTTTCTTGTCTTTCACTCAGCTAGCCTTGTCTGCTTTCGTCTAATGATTTCCTTCATTTCCCAGAATGATTTTCCACTACTCCCATAAACATATGGAGCTACATTTAATAAACCTATGATGGTGAAATGGTTCAATTTTCTGCTTATTCTTACCAGCATACCAAGTCTCTGAGCTACAACTGAAGGGGATGGAAGATTCATTTATTGTAAAATATTTTCAGTTGGAGATCATGTGTTGTGAATTTAGGAGCTATATTTTATCCATTTGATTGGATTTCTTCTTTTTTTTTTTCTATGCACTGGGCTCCCTCATCCTCTTCACATTACCAGGATTAACTCTCACTATGAATAATACAGCTGAATGGAGCTTTATAACAGAAGCACTTTCATTACTGTGCCAGTAGGTGGCAGTAAGTTACAATTTATCCTCCTGATTTTATAAATAATCTACTTTTTTTTTTTTTTTNTTTTTTTTTTTTTTTGTTCGCTAGACATTTTGTCAATCTGCATTGTGTTTATGGCCTTTACCTGAGGTGGGGTAGCATATTCTGTGTAGGGGGGAGGAGCAGAGGCAATCACTTCTGGTCCATAACCAATCTGAGGAGTCGTGACCATCTGAAAGTATAAATAAATAAACACAAATAAGACTCAGGAAAACTGAGAAATAACATCAACAAACTTGGGCTACATTACATTTGGAAATGAGAAAATTGCTAAATTTCAGTTTGCTAAATATGTATGCGTGTGGCCATTATAGAGGTATCATGAAAAAAAGTAATTACTCAGGGCTGTCTCATAATAACAAGAATCAGCAATATAAACAATTAATTTTAGTTTGAATATTTAAAAAAAAAATCTTTAATGCTGTTAAAATATGATGCTAAGTTTGAGAAAATAGTTAAGAGAATTTGGAAAATCATATGCTAGTGGATGCTGGGACAGACCTCAGCCCCCCATGAGTCTGAAGAGGAAAATCAGGTATAGAGATTAAATGGATTGATGGAGTAGATGGATCATTTCAGCATCACCTCTTTTTCTGTCAGACTTTACATAACATCAATGTTTAATGCATTATTTTTCAGTGATGCTTAAAAAGTAGCTCATGTGAGATCTTTAATAAACACATTGTGTATATCTAAACAAATGGTAATTAACAACAATCATCACCATCTTTTAGAACTTTTCTTAACTATTCTGTTTGTATTTCTTCATTTATATTTCATTGTTTCCTACTCTCTGATAATTTACCACTCTGGCCAAAGTGATTTTTTGCTGGGAGCTAGCCTGTCTTAGATTATAAAAATAACATCTTTTACACTGAGTCACAGTTTATCTGTCCTGATTTCACAGAATTTAATAATAGATAAAGACAGGCTCACTTTACCCCAAACTTTCACTTCTTATTTCTGTCTCAGTAAAGTTCTGGTAATCAAAGAGGAAGCAGAAACTCACTATGTTAGTTCTAGCATCCTGAAGTGCCATGGCCCATGCCCTGCAATTAAATGTAAACAAAAAAAAAATCAAATATATTCTAAAAATATACAGTAAACCAACAACTAAGGAGAGAGAGAGAGAGAGAGAGAGAGACCAAAATTATTCCACAAACTGATATGACAACTAGCAGAACATGTAATGACAGAACTGAGTGGTCTTACAGAGCATCATCTGCACTGTCTGCACACAAGCTGATGACCCGACCATCTCTGCACACGACCTGAAGCAAGGCATCACGGCTTTTGCCCTCTGGTGGGTTCAGTTCTGAGGAGTCACACAGCAGGACAAACACACAAAGTTGGCCAGTTAAACTTCAATGGGTGCTGTTACTCGTTAAAGTGCAACCTGATGGCATCATGCAAATGTACCTTGACATGCAGCAGAGCTGCGAATGTTAATGCAGTCTACCCTCATGTGGATGTCATCCTCCATGTCACACCGGTGTTGGTCATTGTAGAACACAAGTCGTCCATCAGCCCACAAGTCGAACCAGTTTCTCTTCCATCTACGCAGTATGGTGCCTTGAGAAGACATACACTGAAGTCAAGATCAATCCATATTTGTCTTGAGCCTCATTCTGGCTCACACAGCATTATATCATCTGGATCAAATGACATCTGAGTTTAACTGTACTGTCCTTCATTACTTATTACAGGATTATGCTAAGATTACACTATCACAAAGAGAAACTAGTGTAGAATACTCACTCTGTCTGTGAAGCCAACCACTTTTCACAAAGGCCATCTTAGAAGCAACACCTGAAACAATGTAATATAAAAATTATAGAACCTCACAGTTTCTTTTTCTTAATTTTCACTGGCTGTGGCTTGGGTGTGACATAAACCTCGTGACTAGTCAGCACATCAGCACATCTATGTCGATTTTTCAAAATAAGGTAAAATAACAATTAAAAACAACTATTAATGCTCATAACAGAATTAAGAATATCAGCTAGACAGATCTCAGTATCAAAAAGGACTGTAATATGTTATATTCATGATTAGGTATCTTTTGTTTGAACTGTATGTTAGCTAGCTACCAGCTAGCTGGTTTCAAATAACGTCGTAATCTTTTCATTAATAATAATTTTTAAAAAACAAACAAAAAAAACAACAACTGGGAAGTTAGATAATGTATTAACCATAATAACAATTTGAAGCAACTAATAACAAACTTACTTCTTTCGTGATGCCAAGCCGGCCTGAGCAAAAATAGAGAACTATGTTGATGATACAACGAATACGTCAGTAGCGAATGAGTCTGCCTAGCAAACAGTTTTCATAATAATACTAAAACTGGCCCGAGAATACATCAAATAAAGTCGTCTAGACAATTTATAGTCGGATAACTTACTTGGTTGTTTGTATATTTGAGGAAAAGACGGAAGCGTCTTTTTTTAGCAGGTCAACAGACAGCAAACACTGCACTGGGATGCATAAAAAAAAGAAGATGACATCCTCGGAGCAGAAAAGCCTTACAGACAGACCTGCAGAAAGGCGCTACTTTCTTCTCCCTCGACAACTGTCGTTAGCCCCGCCCACCGAGCATCTTCGCGACGGTTCAACATCTTTGGAGAGGGTGGTATGTTTGTTTTTGATGACGTAACACTCAGCTGACTGTGTTGGAAAGCGCTTGCAAACGTTGCGAGGGCGCGCTTGTTTAAGCAACGAACAGAAAAACTTCCAATTGCGCATGTGTAGTGCAAGCCTTAAAGTTGTATTCCCGATTCCCGTTTGGTAGTTACAGAGCTGTATGTGTGTTTGGTGTTTGTTTAAAGAAGGAAATCATTTAACTAGTCTGTTCACAGAAGAGAGCGACGTTTCATTAGCCCCCTGACGCTGGCTGACGGACAACCCAAGGTTACAAAACAAGCCCACCAGCTGTCTGATCCACAACTTGAGAGATAACGCAGTTACTTTAGCGCTGGATAGCTAACCTGAAATGGCGACGGCAATATACTTGGAACATTACCTTGACAGTGAGTATATATGGAATGCAGTGCATTAATACGAAGCATTTTGAATAGTGTACACCCTTGTGTGCTGTAGTTAGACTGCACCAAACAATTTTACTCTTTGAATGAAAGATAACGTTGTCAGTATAGCGTGGTAGCCACTAGGTCGCGAGCTGGCTAGGTAGGTCGTTAGCTTCGCGATAAAGCCTTCATTGGAATTATCTTTCATGAACGGTTTAGCATTTACTCAAGACGGAATATAAGTATCGCCTTTAGCTGGAAAGTCACACGCTTTAATAGGTAACCACTAGTAGTTAGGTTAGCTAATAGTTCGTCTCTTCGTGCTCAAATTTACCACATTATCGAAGTAAGGTCGCTATGAGTGAAGTGTCAGTAAGATTTTTGTACATTTCCATTTTGAATTCACGTGCTTTTGATTCATATTTGCGTTTGGTTTATGTTAGCAAACACGTACGTATTTGCAACCTGTTGGTGAGCGCGTTTCCCGTAACCATTTACGCGCCGGGCAGGATGTTTGACGTGCATCACGTTTGGCACGGAAACCCCTACAGCAGTAAGGGTGCGCTTGTTTTGGATGCAATGACCGCAGCTGGCATCTTCTAGTTTCACAAATGTTTGTCATTAAGTTAACAAAATCGTAGAAAAATATAAGAATTATTCTTATTGTAATAACTTTCTAATAAATAATGTACTTGTACATGTTTTAATCATTTGTCTTGGTTTTTGGCTTTGCGTTGGCTTTCCACTTTTTGCAACTAGTTACAATTTGTCAAAGTTATTATGTTAATAAATTTAACTATAATATTAAAAAAAATGGTGATAGTCCCAATTCATAATTTTCATGGGATGACTACCCCACAGTTGCATTCAAGTTATATTATGTAAAGCAGCTCACTATATTGTGTTTGGATTCCCTGATATGAAAAAGTTTAGTAACCTTTCAAAGTGCACAAATTGCATGAAACCTCAAATTGTGACTTTTTTTTTTTAAGACCATGATTGCTAAGGGTAGATAACTGATAACACCTTGACACACAAACTCTGTGAAGTGTTATACATATAGACAATATAGCATATATTGGAGATTCATGGCTGTATTTGCACCAGTTCTTGCTCCCATCTGTTTTAATAAATTTCATCCATCTGTCTCCAGTTTGATAACCAACTACAGCTATATTTCTCAGAAATGAAAAACTTTAAAAGTTGTATTATTTCTACAGTCTGAGTGTTGTTTGTTTGGCATGGAAAACACCTCACCAAATTTTTTTATATTCAGTTTGTCTCAGGATTTCAAACAAAAATTTGTGAAATTATTCACTGTAAGATAGAAGTATATAATTCTAAATATATGTTGGAGGAGTAGAAAAGTCATTTCAGTTGTAACACTTTAGGAGCATTCCTTTTACATCATGTCAGATGACCTTATTCCTCCTGCTATGAAACCTCAGAACATCAGGATGTTCCAGTGTTTTGGCAGTGAGACAATATAGATTCAATTAAATTTAAAAAAAATAATAATAAAGTGGAGTGGCCTACTAATCTTTCTTTTGATATCTCCTTGCTTGCCTAGGTATTGAGAACCTACCATGTGAGTTACAAAGAAATTTTGCTTTGATGCGGGACTTGGACAACAGGACTGAAGGTGATAACCTGATTTTAATGTCTTGAAATTATGATCCCTGAAATACCACGTTTTTTAAAGTCTGTGCTGCACTTTATATAGCTAATTGTAAAAGTTTTAGAGCTGTGATCATTAGCCCCATTACTACTGTTCCATTAAAATGCTTTCTGTCATGTAATTATCCTGATTCTTTATGTAGAAAAAAAAGGAGAGATTGACAAACTAGCTGAAGAGTACATAGCCAATGTGAAAAACCTGGCCTCAGAGCAGAGAGTGGAACACCTGCAGAAGATCCAGAATGCCTACAGCAAGTGCAAAGAGTTCAGCGATGACAAAGTCCAGCTTGCGATGCAGACTTATGAAATGGTCAGCCTGAAATAAACTTATCACCATTATGTCATTGATCAGCTCCATGTTATCTTTCTTCCAAGTCATTAAGCATATTCAAGATTACGGAGACAAGCAAACATTTTAATTTGCACTCTAATACCATTAAATCATTTTTATGTTATATTTTTTGCTGTTGCTACGATGAAACCAGATCCACAACCAAGTTGCCATCTTGTACTTCCTCTGTTGCAGGTGGACAAACACATCCGCAGACTGGATGCTGACCTGGCGCGGTTTGAGAACGAGCTAAAAGAGAAATTGGAAGTGAGCGGTTATGAAAGTACAGATGGAAGAGGACTGAAAAGTGAGTTGTCTAAAGTAACTTTACCTGCAGAACAACAAAAGGAGCTTAATATTTGCACTGATGCAAACGTGAATATTTTTTTTGCAGAAAGTGAATCCCGTGGGCTGAGAGAGAAGCGTGGGTCCAGGGGAAGAGCAAGGAAAGGGTCTGATGAAGAATCTCCAAAGAAGAAAAGGATGAAAAACAGGTAACTTGGCAGGTGGATCATGAATTTCGCTAACATGTTTGTTGCCTGAATCAAACCACTCTACAAACCCTTGTCAGAGTAACTTTTGGAGTGATACTCATCGGCAGTCGGATAATCACAATATTACCAGTATGCTAGTTCTCACAACAAAGTACATATGTCGCCACAATACTGCAGGGCTGGTGGAAAGGGGAGGAATCAGGAATTCTCTCGCCAACACTTACTGGCAACTCAAGCATCATTGTGCAGATGACTAATTAATTTGCCTCATATTTGGTTCTTCTTGGATTTGTAGCCCAGATATGAGCGATGCTCTCCTGCCTGTGCAGCCGTCAGACGTCTTAGACATGCCAGTGGATCCCAATGAGCCCACATACTGCCTGTGCCATCAGGTGTCATACGGAGAGATGATTGGATGCGATAACCCAGATGTAAGTTTTCTCTTTTTTTCACATACTTGTTTAATAACAGAACCTGCATAAATTAGTGGTTTTGCCATACAGATTCCTAATAGTAAAATGCTGACATTTTCTCCTTATTTTTAGTGTCCTATTGAGTGGTTTCACTTTGCATGTGTTGATCTTGCCACAAAACCCAAAGGGAAATGGTAAGTATCTTTATGTGATTGAATGAATGTCAATCCACAGTTGTTTATTAAAAGAAGTATACTCTTCATCGTGATTGGTTTAACTGTTTTTTTTCCCCTATCCCTCAAATCTTTCAGGTTTTGTCCAAGATGCACCCAAGACAAGAAGAAAAAATGAGATTTTTCACGTTCAAAAAATACTCAAAATGTATGTATTTTTGTTGTAGTTTAATAGTGTAATATGTATTTCCTTTCTATAACTCTCCATAAAAAACGGTGAGTCATACAGCTTTTATTTAATAGCCCAATCTAGCTTTGGAGTAAAAGGCACACTGGTGGTATCACCTTTCTCACAGCGATCAAAACACAGGTGTGATTAATATTAATACTTGCTGCACACCATTCAGATATATGAGGGTCCTGGTATTGTGTGTCTGGGCACAACTAAATGGAATGGAGCCACTATTAATATTATTAGTTACACCTGTGGTATTTTTGCCATGACAAGTCAAAATGTCCAGCATGTGAAAAGTCTGTTGTCCATCTTAATGGCATTGTTAGACTTTCAGACAGCTATGAAATGCTTTAGCTATATGTTTTTTTTGTTTGTTTGTTTTTTTTAACTGGGCGAAATCAGATGGCATGGTTGACTCACAGTGGAGAAAGTTGGCGCCGGTTATCACTGATCAGAATTATGTCCAAGGATTTGTGTATATAAACATATTACTGAGATACTCAAAGCCTGGATTGCGGCTTTAACATACTTGAAACGTCAATTTTATAAAGAACTATTTTTAAAACAAATTAGCCTGCTGAGAATTTCCAATTTTAAATCCTTACAGAAATTGTGGTAAAAGGAATCGTGTGTTCAGTTACCTACCTCCTGGGGGGAATGCATAAGAGCTGCGTAAATAACTGTAATTGACTAATCGGTGTAAGAATTGTGTTTTGATTAGCTCAAACCAAACAGTGAAGCAATGTGAATACATTCTGTATTGATTTGCAAAACCCTGTGACAATTTTGAATGTATTGTGGTACTAATGATCAGTCAGTGTCTCTCATCGGCTAAATGAGGTATTTAAGCACTTTGGATGAAACTTTCCCCTGAAGAGGTTTGATACTGCAGGCTTGATTTTATGATAGTTTTATCTCATTTAACTTTGTTAGTACGTTTCTTTAAACTTTATGGAAATATATATATTTTGTATGATATCAAATAATATTTTGTCGACACATTTTCTTTCCAAAGATATATTTGTTGGATTTCTTACGTATTGGTGAACACATAAATTTTATTTAATAAGAGTCTACCATCTATTTCTTTATTCAACTGTGAATATCACTCATTTAAGTGTCATGTAACTGAAACACACAGATAAAGGAGCCAAAGTCTTCGTATTTTGTAAATTTCAGTATTTTATAACAAATAAATATTTACAACTCATGAATTATTTCATGTATTTTATGGCTGATGAATAATTCTGATGTGTAGCTCTAAGGTATAAAATGCCTTTACATAAAATATTAAAGGGTCAGTTCACCCAAATCACTTGAGAAACATTTTCCCACTTAACTGCTTGTGGCATCTGGCTATGCAGATAGCCAGATAGCCACTATTCAAAAATAGTTCTTCATGAAAAGGTCTTTAGATTATCCTGAGTAACTGGAATGTTTATAAAATGAGCCATTGCTGTTGTAATTTTTGTTTTTTGAATAAAACAAACATGCCATTTTCCTCCATTAAATTGGATGATGGCAGACTTTTTTTTTTTTGTGATTGGGGTGAACTGACCCTTTAAGAATAATCACTCTTAGTGGGAAAGTACTAAGGGTGATACCAATCCAACATCCAAACTGTATTCTATTATTAAGAGTACTATTTTTGATTTGGAAGTGCAGATAAATGGGTACTACACAGATATTACTGTAGTTTGTGTAGGTGGCACTCTGTTCTTTAGCCATAGTAGCTGTTGTTGCTTAGAACATGTTCACCAAATGCTTCCAAAGCTATGAAATGAATTATTTTAATATTAGTATCAGAAACGGATTTAGCAAAACAGACATGACAATGTTGCCGAAGGTCAACAACCCATCTGATAAGGAGTTGAAAGGACAGGATGTTTTTAGGTGTATTTAAATAGAATTTTAAGTGCTGTAGTCAACCTCAGCTTTTGAATTTTCCTGTTATCTCATACAAAAATACAATATAATGAGTTTGCTATCCACAATATTAATTGGAACAATCTTAGTATGTATTAAAATCCATCATCTGACTCATCATCCCAGCTGCACTTTTGTGGACTGATCTTGCCAAAGTCCACTTCCACATCATAAACGAAGTCAAGGTCATCTTTGTGCCTCCGATTCTTCTCAAAGAGTTCATTCATTTGACCCTTCTTACGAGCCAGCTCCTCGTCACCTAGTTTGTTGAGGTCTTCATTAGGGTCCAGGTGGCACGAGGCAAGGCTGTGCTCCAAGGTGAAGCCCTGCAGGTGATCTCTCAGGATGATGTGCAGCTTTTCCAGTTGGCTCAGAGACACACCCTCCAGGTAATCCCTGTGCCGAGGATGATTCTTCAGTTTTTCAGCTGCCATGCAGTAGTCTGGAGGTTAAGGACATGGAAACTATGACACTTTTTCAAAATATATTTCAGTAACTGACAGTGACTGCATTGAATTTGCATCCATATCCAATGCATTGCTATACTAATGATTCTCAGGCCTACTAATATATGTCATCTGGACAAATTGCTGCTATGTATATAATTAGGGTATTTATTTACTATCCTGCCTCTTAAGATAAACGGTACTTAATATCTTAACTGTACTTTATTTGTACGCATAGTGTAGATAATTTTATTTATATTAGTAATCTAGTTTTATCCATATCGTTATGTTTTTACCTACGTTCACCAGCTATATTGTTCCTCTCTTGTATTATTTAGGCAACATGGTACAACAAATTCCTTTAGGATATACAGATACGTTTGATCTTGTCTTAAAATTGCAATGAAGTTGTAGATTTAATAGTGTATACTGTATATATATATAGACTTTTGTGGGGTTCTGTTTTCTTTAAAACAGTGTCTGTGTGTGTGTGTGTCTCCCAAAGTCTTGTCTTACCAGAATATTTCGAGAAGTCCCTTACAGGTATTATTCTTTTTCGCACTTTGTTCGTTTCCTTGTTTTCATAAACCAAAACAATCGATGGAGGGCTGAACTGCACTCCGCATCGCTTTGCCTCGATGTGCATCTTTTACTTGGCTAGGCAAATGAAACCATAGACTAGCCAAGTATTAAATAATAAATAAATTCTAAAAGTTTCACAATAGCATTTAAAATATCAGTCTACACGCTTAACAGCATGAAATTTGCCATAGTTTGTAACATTGGCGCTAAGGCGTTGCCTTGGTATTAGTTGTCTGTTGTCGGATTTGCTCCCCGACCTCTTCGTCTTCGTCTTCGCCGAAGGCTGGCCACAATTCGCGTGAATATAAAAAAATTCTATTATGTTACATACATTAGTGAGTTAGTATTGGTGATTACTTAAGCTCATTAGTTTAACTATTTCTTGTAATATTTCATTTTTATACACTTTTTCTTGGCAAAAACTTTGGGAAAACGTCACTTTTGTTGTCTTTTTTGCTCTGGCATCATAGCGGTTACCAAAAAGAGGTCCTTCACGTTTCTCTTCCGTAAACAATCCTAAACAGGATATCAAGTGTTTTCAATTCGACTGAAAGAATAGATTGACTGGAAAAGGTTTATTGTGGTTTACGTTACCATTTTCATGTATTTAATTTTTGCATTTTTCTGTTTATCGATATGCTATTGTTGGACCGAAAAGGGTAAGTTATATTGTTAAATCCCCTACCCAAACCCGCTCATCACAGTATGTCACCAACAACAAATGTTGATAAAGTTTCTGATATGATTTTCTTTCTGTAATGCGTACGGCGGTTAATACGGATTATCTAAATTTACAATAAAGCGTAAATATGTCACCAACTTTTAGGTGGAAGCTTTTAAAAAAAAGCTAGCTTTGCTCTGAGAGCAAAAACTATATTTTCATTGCCCCTTGTTTTTCTGTCCAATAGGCCAATATCTTTATTTTATTTTTATTGATTTTACCTGTTGTATTTTTTGGGTTGCCTGTATAAGCCATTATATTGTGTCCTCGTCCTTTTCTGTCTTTTAACAGGAGTTTAAAATAAATCTAAAATAAAACGGATCTGCTATGAATATGTTTTTATGAATTACTGAAAATGTTCTGCTGTGTCTTTTCTTGAATAATCCTCCCTGTTTTTTTGTTTTGTTTTATGTTGTTTTTTTTTTTTTTTNTTTTTTTTTTTTTTTGTTTTTGTTTAATTGTTTAGATGAGAAGAATGAGAGCTTTTGTGGTCTTCTCAAGCAGCAGCTTGAATCTACATCAGTTTCAATTGAGATCATCAAAAATGGATTCCACAGGTATGGGCAGTGAATTTTCTGAAGTAGAAAAATAACCCACTTTAGAGTTTACTATGAATGGAGTGAAAAATTATTTCTGATGTGTTTTAGGGAGGTGATAACAACCACTGAGGTCAGTCCTGATTTGTTGAATGACCTCAGAGTTTTGCTGGTTCATCAGTGGCCCAGAGGAATCTATGTTGATCCATACCAACTTGCATCCCTGAGTGAGCACAGTGATTGGCAGGTAAGGCTAACATTTACAAAAAAGCTTCTTACATTTTGTTGATTCCAACAATGTGTTTTTGCAGAAATAAATATTATTGGCCATGTTTGTGTATTGATTTGTCTTCATTTATTTACTTTTACAAGATATTAATAGGTTCAGCCATTGACTTAGAGATATCTGCTCACAAGACTTCTGGATTTGTTACCCTTGTGTATCCCACAATTGATGGACAAACTCCCAGAACCCTAAAAATAACTATTCCAATACATGGCCGCTACCATGAGCCATCTTTTGTGGGTAAAACCTTTGCATCTGTCGACTTAGAACCTCCAGAACTGCTGCTGTGGACCAACAAATGTAAGTGGATACATCACAGTACTGTGGTCACTTATATTTACATATGTAATAGGTTGCCTGCAGAAAAACTGACTCTTGGCTCTTTGTGTCAGCCCTGATTAAAGGAACATACCAGTAATTGTGCATGTTTGAGCCCAGTATATACAATCCACATACACATTGCTGACAACCATTTCCCAAAATATTAAGGTGGATGTATCACCTGAACATTTTATTTTGAAAGATTTGGGGATTTGAAAAAAATAACTGGAAAACTGTGGTTGTAGGTTTTGGAAATTATTTGTCAGTAATGTAACATATTGTATATATTAGGCTCAAATGCACAATCATTGGTATGTTCCTTTAATGTAGGCCTTTGAGGTCCTTATTTGAGACCTTAACTTAAGGGGACTTAAAAACATCTCAAATCTCAAAAAATAATACAATTAAAGGACTGCATTAAAGGCTTTTTGGTTATGTAAATTCATCATTTCGCAATTCATTATCACACTAATAACTTCAATGAGATTTCACAGGATGAAAAATAAAGTTAATGTATTTAGAAAATGAAATATTTGTTCACCTAAAACCTAAATCATTTTCTTCCTTCAAGGTCCACAGTTGTACAACTTAGAGCTTCATACAGTTGTGGACGCCCCCTGCGGTGCTGACAACTCAAGCATGTGTCCATGGATTAAAGCTCAACCTCAGCAGGTATTTCTCCAACTTGAAGTTTTAAGTGGAACAAGTTCTAAAACTTTATGATACCAGTCCTCAATTTTATTCATTTCTCGTTCTAAATTCTTGAATCCTGTAGGAGAAGAGTCATGTAACCTTACAGTTTCCAGTCGGTGATGGGTCTCTGGTGACACCTGTCTGCGGTGGATCTCTTCTAGTCACAATGATGTGCTGTGCAGCTCTGTGCAGATATATGTGGAAACATAAAATTCATTAAACACTCAACATACCTCATGATCTTACAATGATATGGTTCTGTCTGCCTTCAGGATCATTCTGAGATATTGAGCTTTAGAGGATTCAGCGTCCATTAATCTCGACATCTTTGATTATAAGCGACCTTAAAGTTGATCTTACATCATAATAAGGTCATCCCAACTGTAGTCTAAAGAATAAACTTACTCAGCTGAGTGATCTATTGTCTAAGCTTTCAGGTTGTTTGAATAAAAGAGATGGTTTGCCAGAAAAAGCCAAACTTTGGGACATAGCCTCTGCTATCAGCTGTAAAATTAATTAAAATTAATGTTATAGGGCTTAAAGTCAGACTCCAGTGGGGTTTTAAAATACTTTCCATTAGTTATTTTTTCCAGGTTTGTGCAGCATAACAGAAAAGGCAGCAACACACAAAAGTGTGTTTTTGTTTTCTTTAGTCCTTTATTTTTCCTGCAAGATGTAGTTTTTCTTCCAGTAGTAGCCATCTTGACAATAAAAAACAATTTAAAAAAATGTTCCTGTTATAAAAATAATAGAATTCTGATTATACTGGAGGATAATTTTTATTCTTTCTTTACTCACAGTGGACTTGACAAGGCCTACAGATTGCCTGTAGTCACCAAAAATACTTTACAAAGTCCTTTATCAAACAGTATTTTGAAATTCAACATACAAAATTCAAAGATCTGTTCTCTTTCATATTTTTTGTACTTGGTATATATGTGATGTCTGTGCTAATTTTATGTTTTTGTTTTGGTGAAATCAAGATTTTCCATCTTTTGTTGAAAATTAAGTTTTGTTCTGTTTAGTTCTAATTTAGTTGTGTCAACAAAGTAAGATTCTATAATGTCTAAACTGCACATGAACACAACACTTTCAATGGGCCCTGATATGATGCCAATAGGATACCTGATAAATTATACTTCCTTCAAGCCTTATAAAATACTGCAGTGTTTAAATGTAGTTTTAATACTAATCATACAAGCACTTGCCTGAATAAAACACAGTATTTACTCAAGAAATATGCAATCAGAGAATAAGTAAGCAAACAGAATCTGATCAAAGATTTGTCACCAAATTCCAACAGTAGTTCTGCTCTGTTGCTCAGAGTTTTCAAACACATTAACAAGAAAATCATCGAAGCATCTACATAACGGCTCTTCTATTTATCACGTCAGGAAATCATAGCTAACATTATTTTACACCCGTGCTTCTCCTGCTGTGACATATTTAAATGTTTACTGTAAAACAATCCCATTTGTGGTTATTCTTTGCCCCAAGACCGTGGGTTTTTATGCAGACATGTTTACTTAAAGCTAGTTGCAAACATGATACTATTATAGAACCTTTAATTGAAGACACTCTGGATGGACTGAATCTCAGTTTGTAATGAGAAAAGCCTTACAGTGTTTCTATCGGTTGTCCACAATGGAAAAATTCTGGATCTTAATAAGTCATTTTTGTGCACTATTGAGTCTTGTGTCATGCCAGTGAGCCAGCACACACAATACCACATCCCTGACACTGGGACATCTTAATAGAATGCAGCCAATATTAATGTTATTAGTTACAGTTGTGTTAGGAAAAAAGATACACACAGCAAGAATGGCCTATTTAGTTGGTACTTTAAAACCATTGAGGTTTAATATCTAACATAACATTTTTTGTGAAATGATTATTCAGTGTTTTGACATCACTGCATAACTAATTGCTATGAAGTATGTATAAAATTGTTGCAAAATGAAATTATTTTAATGTTCTGTCTAAGAGAGTGTCAGTTTGTTGTTATTTTCCAGTATCATAACGAGGACAAAGGTTATCTACTGTAAGGCTGGGCTACGGATAAGAAATATGATAATCAGACAGTTCTTGCAAAATTGATACCCTGATAAATGTTTAGAGGAAGTAAACTGTCAAATTGTCTATCACAATAAATATTGTTCCCTATGACCAATAAAGTTTTATTTACTTTTATTTTTACCTTTTATCATTTTTTTTTCTCTGTTGTACATTGCTATCTCTATTTTAAAAAGCACTGTACACAATATAAATATAAATGTTCGGGACTTACATCATCCCTGTCTACTGTATTAAACTACATGTTTAATCCTAATATTCCTGATAATTTAATTAAATGCAATGAGGAAATAGGTGCCCCTTTTTCATTGTATGTGGGAGTGTAAGGAGCTTCAAATGTTCTGGAAGGAGGTCTTTGAATTGATTTGTGATTTAACTGCAAGCTAAATTATGCTTATTGCGTATATATCCTGTCAATTTTGTAGTAAACGTAAGAAAAGGTAATTTTTTTTTTTCATTTGTGATCATTATTACGTGCTTTTTTTTTTTTTTAANTTTTTTTTTTTTTTAAATTTATTTTATTTTCAATTTTCAAGACCGTACAAACAAAACTTCAGACTTTGAAACTTCAAGCTTAATTCAAACTTTTTTTTTTTCATTTGTGAATAACTTGCCACAAAAACAGAACTTCCATGGATTTCAACTGATGTGGCTGCAGACATTTTCGGATTATCTGGGTGAACCATCAGGGGGCACTTGAAGTAACACAATTTGTATTCACACACACACAGGAGCAAATGTTGAACTCCATTACCAAAATGCTTTTCGACTTTATCACGCTATTGGCTTCCAGTTTATGATGTTTCAAGATGTATTTCACTTTAGATCTTAACAGCAGACAAAATCTGGGCGTTATTACACCTCGGGCTGAAGGTGCAAGCAGCAGCCTGGTGTAAATTTGGGTTCCAGAGAGCAGGAACCTCACTCGCCATTCATTTGGAGCATTTATTATAAAGGCTTGGGCTGGGTCGGTAGTTCCGCTTCCCCTTCGCCATAGCGGAATGATCCCAGGGCCGAAAAGACAGAAGGAAAGTTGCACTGTAAATAGTTGTAGTCATATTTTTACTAAGTTATTTATACGCGCTACGTGCCTTCAAGGCCCCGTGTTACCCAGGGAGTACTTTTTAAAGGACTTACAAACGTTTTTCAAAGCTTCGAAGATCGACAATCAAGTTCTATTCAAGTTTAACTCCGGTGAGCTCTGCTACTTCTGCGTCGTCTTCATTAGCCTGCAAATGAAGCCGAGTTATCCTGGCTACATAGACTGCTGCTCGGTAACTTGTCTGCTGTTGTCCGACACACTTCTAGAAAAAAGTTCATTTCTCAGGAGGAAAGCCGTAACAGGCTGTCAGACTAGCTACCTGGAACGTTAACCCAGTTCTCGTTGGATTGTCATGCTAACGTTAGCTTCTTGCACACTTGTTGGTCACATAGTGCTAACGCTAGCTTGCTAGCCTCCAGTGGTTTTTCTCGTTTGAAGGGCGTTTTAGGGTAGACATTAGGGCAGAAATGAAGTTACACTGGTGTGTTGGAATCCAAATTCAGTTACGTGGATGTTTTTCTACTTTAGCGAGTCTTTTAGTGTCATCTTTTCGTTTCAGGATAAAATACACAGACAGAATTGTAGCTAACTTATTGTCTTTATTCTGACCTGAGCTCCTTATTTAGCTTCCCTATTTTAATGTGCGATTTAAAGACCCTTTATATTTCTCGGACATAATTCCAGATGTGGAAAACGTGTCAAATGTCAAATGTGTATCGAATTCACCGTAATCTTTTTGTCGCGTTTTGTAAATTGGTTTTCTCCAAACTGAAATATTGTGTCCCCTGTCTTTACTTAAACTAATGCAGCACTAATTTATGATTGGTAAGTTTTGCTGTGCATGAACTCATCCACTCCTGTCTGTTCTCATGGCTCTTACACTGTAGATTTGCTTACAGGCTGTTTAGATTACACACTGCAACTCACGGTATTAAACTTTGCCTAAATACAAAGATGAAGATGAGATTGAAAAATGTCAGAGATTAAAATGGACTCATTATCTAAGGATCTCTTTCTGTCCAGAATGTAACATTTGATCAGTGATAACAACCCACACTGTTGCAGGCCAGGAGATTGCAGATTTCACAGAAAACACACACTCCAGCTTCACTGATAAGCCCCAGCTCCTCTTCTTTCTGGCTGAATCTGGGCTCAATTCTGAAATAAACTCATGTAATTTGTTTGTTTTGCTTTTGAAAGGCTGAAACCCCACATATCTTGGCATATGACAATAAAATGTTTGGGTTTTTAAAAAAAATGTTTATTTGAATAGGAACTGATGCAGAGACATAGGACATTCATAGAATAAACTAATGCAGCACATCATGCATTTTTAGCCAGAGCTAGTTTGCAAAGCTTGTCCCTAGTTGGGATTATACAGATGACCTAATTCATAGTACAATACAACATTAAAATGGTTATAAAACAAAATACTTACTTACACAATTGAGCAGGGTAAACAATAAAATAAATGAATAAGTGCAACATAATATTAATATACAATGAACTGTCCATCATTAAAACCTGCTAAAATACAATCACAGTCTCACACAATTTATCAAAATAATAATAATAATAAAAATAAAGTATAAAGCCTTAGAGCAATGTTATTAAGCAAGATTGAGAACCTTTGATGAGCCATGATTACTTACTTTTATAGTAAGTTATTTCCTGATTTTCACTATTATCTTGGTAAGTTTTATCTTGACTTGTGTTGTCTGACTTTCTTCCAGGTACTGCTTGGCGCTCCCATTTCTCTGCTGTCACTTTTTTTTAAAACTCCCTCTACTGCACGAGTCCAACCACGTCTCATGCTGATGTGAGCGCTGCCTGACCCCCTTTCCGTCTGTCTCCCTGTCCATCCTCACCCACTGCGCTCCCCTGACTCTAAGCCCTGTGAGGCTCACAGCTACTCCTAGCAATGTGTGATAACGGAGACCCAGAGGACAAACCCCCTGCTCCTCCGGTCAGGATAAGCAGTACCATCTTCAGCTCAGGCTCCGGCAAAGACTCACTCTCAGCCAATCACAGCTCGAAACCTCTGCCCTCTGTCCCAGAGGAGAGGAAACCCCGCAACAAGATCATCTCAATCTTCTCTGGGGCTGAAAAAGGTGAGGGAAAAAGTTTGAAGACTACCAATAACTGAGCAATGGTTCATATGATGAAGTATCAAAACTATTAATGTTATTCTAGCCCTGCAATTTGTCTAAGCGCAGGCATAAGTAATTTCATTCCTGTTATGATTGCTTTCAGGTGGTAGAAAGAAAGATCGAGACAGAGAACGACCGGAGATTTCACCCCCGTCAGATTTTGAGCACACCATACATGTTGGCTTTGATGCTGTCACGGGGGAGTTCACCGTGAGTTGTTTTTTTTTTTTTTTTTTTTTGTTTTGTTTTAACTCTGGTCACTGTCATATCTTTATTTCTGTTTTGTATTTCCTCTAATTGCTGGTGTAACATTTACATTTGACTGACCGTTAACCAAAGCTCACATTCACATTACATCTTGATTCTGAATTACTCAGATAGTTTAACAATCACTTCTCCTTTGTCGTCCACCTGCATTGCACAGGGTATGCCAGAGCAATGGGCTCGACTACTCCAGACCTCAAACATCACCAAGTCAGAGCAGAAGAAAAACCCGCAGGCTGTGCTTGATGTTCTAAAGTTCTATGACTCCACAGGAAACGGTCGCCAGAAGTACCTCAGCTTCTCATCTTCTGGTGAGGGATGCTGTGTTAAAGGACCATACCACCCATTTTGCATGTTTGAGCTAATATATTAAATTTTATACACGTAAGATTACTGACAATCATTTCCCAAAAGATAAAACTGTATTTCAGCTTTCCTGATATTTTGCAAAATCTGTTACTCTTTCAAAATCAAATATTCAAGCAATACACCCACCTCAAAAACTGATGTTTCACCTGCTAATAGTTACGCAGCCTTATTAAGTCACGATTGTTTAAATTTTTTGATAAATGCAGGTCTTCTTTTGGGACTATATTCCCCAGTGGAGGATATTTCCATGCTTTTTATTGCACTTAAATGCTAAAATTCAGAAACTTTGAAAAAAAAACTGAATACACGTCTTGTTCGCAGTGAACGTTTCAAGTATCAACAAGTTGATTTTAATAGCGTACCAGAATGAACTGAAACCAATGGTGGTCTGGAAATTATTTTTAATTCACCGTTCTAGTAATATGCTTTGGGGAATGATTGTCAGTAACCTTACGTGTATGAAAATTGAATATATTAGACTCAAACATGCAAAATGGGTGGTATGGACCTTTAAGTAGCAGCATTATGAACCAGGCATTATGAATATGTAACAGTTTGTCAAATTGAATTTTTTGTTTGTTTGTTTTTAACAATGGAGGTAATGTGTCTTGCAAGGTTGTGTAGGTTTCAACATGCATAACTATTTTTCGAAAAAGAGGAATTTGATCATTATTGTCATATTTAATACAATAGGTTAGGATCTTGTAACATGGCTATATATGTGTCCTAGAATAAACTCATTTAGAACTATTTTAATCTGTGACTAGAGCTTTAAAGTCATTAAAATGTCATTTTCTTGATCTCCATCTTTGCTTTCACCCACAGAAAAAGATGCATTCACTCCAGGGCCTCAGTCTGTAAGTATTTGATGATTATTTACATATATCTTCATCATATGCCTTTTGTCTCATTTCTTTTTGTGTGTTTTGACATATAACATGTATCAATCTTCTCTTTGACTCTGAATTAGCCCGTCAAAAAAGGCACCGAACCCTCGTCTCCTAACATCAAAGACATTGATGACGATGACGACGATGAAACTCCCCCTCCTGTAGTGCTCCCACGACCAGAACACACTAAGAGTGTAAGTCACCTTCCACAAGTANCTCCCCCTCCTGTAGTGCTCCCACGACCAGAACACACTAAGAGTGTAAGTCACCTTCCACAAGTAAGGTCAGGTTTTCATATTTCACTTTCATAGATATTCTTTGTAAAAACATGGCACTGTTTTCCCAATTTGTCTGTTTTTGTCTGGTGTAGGTGTACACTCGCTCCGTTATCGACCCTCTCCCTGCTCCCAGCACGTGTCCAGATGGAGACGCTGCCTCCAGGGCTGCAGACAGACAGAAGAAGAAGGGCAAGATGTCGGACGAGGAGATTATGGACAAACTGAGTAAACCTCATAAAATTGGCTAATCTAATCATTACAAAGCAACAGTATTACAACTTAAACTCCTGCTGTCTCAGTGAAGTTGGTGTTTCTCTGAAATATTTTATCATTACATGTATTTTAGGAACCATAGTGAGCATTGGAGATCCCAAGAAGAAATACACCAGATATGAGAAAATAGGCCAGGGGTATGTACTGATGAATCAGTTGCATATAGATAGATAACAATGCAATATACTGGGTTTGTGAGACTAGTCATCATCATATCATCATATTTCAGGATTAACTTTTAAAATGTGAATTGTGTGTTCCATGGAAAGCACCAAGTAGTGTGTGTTGCATTCGTTTCCATATGCTATTACTGCACAATAGCTTATTCCTGCATACATTTGTTTCTACACATTCTGGATTCGATGATCTGTAATATCACATATCGCTCTTCCCACAGTGCATCAGGAACAGTGTTCACAGCCATCGACGTTGCCACAGGACAGGAGGTAAAGAGCGATTAAGTTGTGTTTGATGGCAGGGATGATTCAAAGACTAAGCAGGAATGGAGGAAGTGTAAAAGCTGTTTGTGATTTAAATGACTTATGTAAGAAATGTACTAAAAGTAAATAAGTCATTTACATGTAACAGTTAACAGTAGTAATATCTCCTCTGTTGCACTTCCTTTCCACAGGTTGCAATTAAACAGATCAACCTACAAAAGCAGCCGAAGAAGGAGCTGATCATCAACGAGATTCTAGTGATGAAGGAGCTGAAGAACCCCAACATCGTCAACTTTTTAGACAGGTGTGAGTGACGGGAAATCTTTACGGCTTTTCAAAACCGTGGGAATCAGACTGTCCAGCTGTCTGACTAAAAACTGACTGTTGATCCTTAAAGGACCATACCAGCCATTTTCCATGCCTAATATATTAGCCTAATATGTTCAATTTTCATACACATAAGGTTACTGATAAAGCATACTAATGGAACGGTGTACTAATGGAATGGTTAAAAAAAATTTCCCTACCTTCCAGACTGCCATTGGTTTCCATTCATTCTGGTACGCTATTAAAATCAATTTGTTGATACTTGAAATGTTCCTGGGATAGATAATTCATCATCGCAAACAAATGTATATTCAGTTCAGGTTTTTTGAAGTTTCATAATTTTAGTGTTTAAGCGCAACAAAAAGCGCAGAGTGAATGTGTGTCTCCACCGGGGAATATAGCCCCCAAAAAAAGACCTGCATTTATTAAAAAATTTTAACGACTGTGACTTCATAATTTTGCATAACTATTAGCAGGCGAAACATTGATTTTTAAGGTGAGTGCATTGCTTGAATATTTGATTTTGAAAGATTAAGATGTTTTTCAAAATATCAGGAAAGCTGAAATATGGTTTCATCCTTTGGGAAATGATTGTCAGTAAACTTACATGTATGAAAATTGAATATATTAGGCTCAAACATGCAAAATGGGTCCATTAAAAACAAAGATGTCAGCACTGACAAATTGTATGTTTGTGTCTTTCAGTTTTCTGATGGGGGAGGAGCTGTTTGTGGTGATGGAGTATCTGGCTGGCGGCTCTCTCACAGATGTAGTGACAGAGACATGTATGGACGAGGCCCAGATCGCTGCTGTCTGCAGAGAGGTACAAACACACAAAAGAAATCCAAGCTAAGCCTTCTTTCAAGTGAATCTACAGGAGGTGAAATGAACCTTTTTATTTCTGTTCATTTTTTATAACTTTCCATATCCTCCACTTGTCTCCATATCCACAGTGTTTACAAGCTTTGGAGTTCCTGCATGCGAACCAAGTCATCCACAGAGACATTAAAAGCGACAATGTTTTACTCGGGATGGATGGCTCCGTCAAACTCAGTAAGTCTGGTCGCCGTTGAAATTGACAATCTCCTTCCACTGCAACCATGTAATTAATCGCTCTTTATCCCATCTCCTCCATAGCCGATTTTGGCTTCTGCGCCCAAATCACTCCAGAGCAGAGCAAACGCAGCACCATGGTGGGCACGCCGTACTGGATGGCTCCAGAGGTGGTGACCAGAAAGGCCTACGGTCCGAAAGTGGACATTTGGTCTCTGGGTATTATGGCCATTGAGATGGTCGAAGGAGAGCCTCCCTACCTGAATGAGAACCCACTACGAGTGAGCAAAGAGCATGTTTCAATTCTTGTTTGTTCATTTTACAGCGCTGTAAATTCTCTCATAGTAGAACTTCTTTCCTCA
Organism: Lucifuga dentata; assembly: GCA_014773175.1. Classification (NCBI taxonomy): domain Eukaryota; kingdom Metazoa; phylum Chordata; class Actinopteri; order Ophidiiformes; family Bythitidae; genus Lucifuga; species Lucifuga dentata. Next base: position 132,001 of record VXCM01001670.1, read on the forward strand.
CATAAGCAACACGAACTAGTTTTGGCTTCATTGCAGTTTTCCTGGCAGGCAAATGAGGAATGCTGCATTACACGTCAGGCAGGACATGATGTTTTTATGCTCCACAACTCTCAACACTCAACACAAACTTCCAGAAGATCTCAGCTCGGCTCCAACTGTAAACTCTTTTAAAACCAGGCTTAAAACTGCTTTTTATTAAATTACACATCTTCACTTAAATTCAATTTGGGGCCAATTAATTTTACACTGTAACTGCACTATAGATTATTCTATCTGATTTTATCTTATTTTATTTTTCCATTCCATCTTATTTTACTCATCGTTTTTAAACATTACTTTATTTTGTTCTTATTGTCTTTTAAATATTGTTTTAATGCATTTTGTCTTGTGTTAAGCACTTTGAATGCCTCTGTGTTTGAATGGTGTTATATAAATAAATTTGCCTCGCTTTGCCTTAATCTAGCGAAGTGAGATGAAAGGACAGACACAAGCTTAACTTCCATCTTACAAATAACCTAAAACACGGCTTTTTGTCAAAACAGTTGCAAATGCAGCTCATGGGTTCCTGTAGTGCAGTCATTCTTAAAATACGGACTCCACTCCAGATCTGGACCCAACCACAACTGTCTCCAGACTCAGAACAAATTATACTTTTCATATGTATTATTTATGCCATCATCTGCGGGACATTGCAGCAAATCAAAATTCTCGCCTTTCTCCGCTGCAACGTGACCCCCCCCCCCCCNCCCCCCCCGACACTTTAAATTGTCGGTAAAAAGTTAGGATCACAATCTGACCCTGGCTTGACTGACTTTAACAAACGGACCTTTGTCTTATTGAAAATTTTCTTGTGGACCTTTAAGGTTTATATTTGAGGACCCCTGCTGTAGTATATGAACCGCACAGTCCTAACAGAAGATTTACGTTATTTCAGTTACATGAGGCATTATTTTAGTTGTCTATAGGAAAGGTGTAAATCTAGGGTTAGAAAATTAGCCGAGTATCAGTGTCATGTTTCTCTTTGTAATATTTATCATAACAAGACGTAATAGGAATTAGTAACACACCAGACGTTTCAATGTCTTCACTTAACCAGTTTTCTATCTTTCTGCCAGGGTTGATTGACTTGCTGTGGTTTTGTTTGAAATGACATTTCATTTCACAGCTCTTGGTCTTGACATTTCTCTCCTCTCTTCCTCTTTGATAGGCGTTATACCTGATTGCCACTAACGGCACGCCCGAGCTTCAGAATCCAGAGAAGCTGTCTCCAGTCTTCAGAGATTTCCTCAACCGTTGCCTGGAAATGGATGTAGAGAAAAGAGGCGGAGGCAAAGAGCTGCTGCAGGTGAAAATCCTCATTATCAGCTTTCTTAATTGATGTTTTTTTCAGTCTTGAAATTATCCTCACAACCACACTTTATTATTTCAGCGTCATCTTACATATGCTTTTCCCCTCTTTCCCTCCTCTCTTTGCTGACCTCCTCCTCCTCCTCCTCTGTTTGACCTACTGTGCAGCATCCTTTCCTGAAGCTGGCCAAGCCCCTCTCCAGTCTCACACCTCTCATCCTGGCAGCCAAGGAGGCCATGAAGGGCAATCGTTAGCTGGTGAAACCAGTTACCCCCCACTTTCCCATGCTGTGCACAGACGTGTGCCAACTATTTAGATTTTGTGCCAGACAATAGGCTGAGAGTGACATGCCACTCTTGATGCACCAGCCTTATAAGCCCTGACAAACCTCACTGTGAAGAAGACCAAAAAAAAAATATCGAGCACAACCCCACCGCTGTCCACATGAACTCTAGTCTCACTCAGATGTCGAAAGACAAGTCAAACTAAAGTGCTTAGTTTCGGAGTCGGGCGTAGTTATTTTGTACAACAAGAGTCTTGGTGATGAGTTAGGGCTGGGCTTATACTTAACTTGGAATGAAGAAGATGCCTAGTTCTGTTTTAGTTTTTTTTTTTTTTTTAATCAACTGCCTTAAACAAATGCAAAATGTTGCCTAATGTATTGTCGATTGTGTCGATGTTTCTTTTTCCCATGATTTTTACTACCTTTGTAATTTACCTTTTTCAGCTTGTCGGTGTCTTATTTTGATACTTGAATTTCATATTTGTGCCCCTTCTTGTTAAATAATGGGTCTCATTCAGCAAACACTTTTTATTCCCACGTTGACCGGTGTTTTATGGACATTTCTCTTACCTATTATAGGAAACATTTCAGAGCATTCATCATCATGTAAACACATTTTGTGTGATTGTGATGATGATGATGATGATGTTGAATACCTGACCTACTGTATCAGTTATTTCCCCTGTATCATTAGTCTCCTGATACGAGAGATGCACCTTACAGGCAAATTAAATATTAGATTGACAGGGTTTATACTTTCTTCTCTATTGTTGTTATTAAAAATGAGTATTGTATGTGGAACTCTGTCCTTTGTGTCATTCTAGATCGTAGCTAAACAAATTTGCATTTCCCATGTGTATATTGTGTACTTAAAACTTTGTTGGATAAAAAGAGTGGCTATATCTTACTGGTTAGCTATGAATGGCTGGTAAAGGCAATTTTTGGATTGTTTCTTTTTATTTCTGGACAACTAACAACCTTGACTGCGCACTCAAATAAATGCAGCTGATATTGCTTTTGTGATTTGGGTGTGAAAGTGATTGGCGTTGGGTAGCAGTAATATTGTTTTCTGTGAAACTAATGAAACTAAACCAACACTTGCACCATAATAACATTTAATAACCTCTCCTGGACCTAATGAAAAGTAATGTAAATCGTGTGTTTTAGCCTAGCAGGATCATCTACAAGATCAGTATCACCGTATGTCATGATTAATGTAGAATTGTATGTGAATGAGCTGAAGAAAAAAAATCCCCCTTAATTTAACCAAGCATAACCTTGTTGTTTTTGTAGCATTATATCTCACTATTAAGTTTTGCATAATATACGTACAGACAGGTGACAAAGTGTCTTTGTAAGGTGTAGGTAGAGAGAGCATTGCAACTCGAAACTCCAAAGGTTTAGCACTTAACTTGAACTACTCAGTCTTGACTTTACTTGAGACTTGATTGCCAAGACTTGTGCATATACTTAAATTGACTTCGTCCCTTCTCTGGCATTTGCTCAGTTATGTTTCACCAATCATTTATTCAAAAATGTCATTTAATTTGTCACCCGTGTGTAAATTGTTACAGCCTTTACTGGAACGTTATTGAGATTTTCAACAGCGCTTTACTGATGAGGCTTTATTGTGAAGAAGTAGTACCGGAAGTTCTGTTGCTGCTGCTGGTGGTGCACACCAACGTACAGCAAGTCGAAATTGTGGCTTTATTTTTCTAATTTCTTTAAGTAATGGCAGTACATGTGAAAGATAAGGAGGCCTACCAAAGACTAAACTATCTGTACCAGGTAAGAAATAAAATGTTAAAGCGAATTCTCAATTTACAAACAAAAGCGCACATGGCTAGCATGCTAGTAGCTCACCCGGTGAGTTGCTGGAGTTTTAATATTTTCTCACGTGTTTTTATTTTGCTTGTTTGTTTGTTTTTGTTATTCTCTGCAGGCTGCACACTGTGTTTTGGCTCAACAGCCAGAAAATGTGGAGCTGGCTCGTTTCTACTGCTTCACCCAAAAGACCATTGCAAGACGTTTGGTGCTCAGACAGTAAGATCATCTCATTGATATTATATCTAAGTGTTTATTGGTATAATTTTTAAAGTAGATTTTGAAGTGATTAAATCTTTTTTTTTCTTTTAATTTAGATAATATCAATAATGTCACAGTGCTTTCAAGTAGTAACGTTATCATGTTTTAGTTTGGCGCTGTAACAGATCTTTTCATATTCCGTGCATTTTCGTGTGATCAGGGAAACGTCCTTCTGGAGTTGCCGTAGGGCGAATATAAACAGAAAGGGTTATGAAGAAGTTGTGGAATAAAAGTTGCTGCCTGGCTGACATGTGTCTCCATCGTTGCTGTCCGTGTTATTATTCATATCTGACCAGTTAGACGAACCTTGAATGCTCGGTTACAATGTTATATATTCTTCTTACATTTACAAGTAAATGAAGATATACAGTATACTCCCAATTAAGATACTTGGGGACTTACTTTAAGGGTTATTTTTAAGGTCATACAAATATAATGTGCAGTAAATTGTAAGCAGAAACACGTTCAGTACTGTATTTTAGAGTATGAAAGAGTATAAAAGAAGGAAAATATAGAAAAATATATTCAGGCAAAAAAGTATGAACAGGATCAGAGTGAAAAAGTTAGAGATAATTCTGATGGCACATTTCCAGCTATGCACAATGTATGAATATGTACATATAGTGAAAACTATAGATAAGCTAAAAGATGTACAAATGTACAAAATATGAATAATTTCTTATCTTTGTATTTACTTTTGAATGGGTATTTGACTGAATTCACAGCAGTATTGTATTGTTACTGTAGCAAATAAAATGTCAGGGACCAGGCTGAAAAACTGTTGTGTTATGTCAGTACGGTTTGGCTTTGGGTCTCATTTTTGGAGCATTAATAGTGGTTTTAATACATGTAATTGGTTTGCAGAGACCCGTCAGTAAAGAGAACATTGTGCAAGAATTGCTGCTCATTGCTCATCCCGGGTGTAACTGCAACAGTAAGACAACGAAGTAAGTCAAAATGTATCACAGGCTATTTATTCCTGTCTAGTTAATATTTACCTGTTGTTTTGTAATGCATGCAAAACAACAGGTTTTGCATGCATTTTTTTCTAGAGCTTTTCTTTGAATATTTAAACCAGAAATTAACTGTTGTCCCAGCTAACATAGAAACTATTAATAATAAAACACAGATGGAAAAATGAATAAGGAAGTAAGATCAGTTTATATATATATATATATGTGTGTGTGTGTGTGTGTGTGTGTGTGTGTGTGTGTGTGTATATATATATATATATATAGATAGATATACAATCTTGTGGATATGGATGACCAAGATTCTTTCATCACTTAACTTCACCATGCTTTGTTGAATTAAAAAAATCATGGCATATTCACAGACATGCATAAATTATCTCCATTTAGATTATTCACTTTACTCTTGTTCGCTTTTACCCACAAGGAAAAAATAGAAGGACACGCTTCACTGTGATGAGGTGCCTCAGCTGTGGACAGAGCAAGAAGTTGCTGAATAATCCAGAGCATTGCTTGTGGGTCGACCGACCCGAGGCACAGCAGAAGCAGCCAGGTGATGAACATTAGCTCCGTATTATACATCTGCTTCGTGATACATGCTTTTACTTTCATACTGTATGTTGAATTGACCAAGCTGAGCTGTATACAGACTCACTGAATCATTTGGTATCTAAAAGTACTCGGCTTTAGCAGTAAGTAGACTGTGTAACGAGACTATCAAAAACTTTAGGACTGGAAATGAAAACCAAAGTTCCCACTGAGGCAAGAATGACTTGAAAATGGAAAATCCCAGTATTGAACTTAAAGGACCATACTGGCCAGTTTCCATGTTTGAGCCTAATATATTCAATTTTCATACATGTTACATTACTGACAACCATTTCCCAAAGAATAAAATTGTATTTCAGCTTTCCTAATATTTTGCAAAATCTCTTAATCATTCAAAATCAAATATTCAAGTGATACACCCACCTTAAAAACCGAAGTTTCACCTGCTAATAGTTACGCAAAATTATGAAGTCACATTCTTTAAAATTTTTCAAAAAATGCAGGTCTTCTTTTGGGACTATATTCCCCAGTGGAGACATGCATTCACTCCGCGCTTTTTATTGCACTTAAATGCTAAAATGACATTCTAGTGTCATTCATAACACTAGAATGAACTGAAACCAATGGTGGTCTGGAAGGTAAGAAAAATTTTAATTCACCATTCCAGTAGTATGCTTTGGGAAATGATTGTCAGTAACCTTACGTGTATGAAAATTGAAATATATTAGGTTCAAACATACAAATTAGGTGGTATGGTCCTTTAAGGTGTTTGTATGATCTGATCAATTGATTTTAAAAGATTAGGGGATTTGGCAAAATAACAGGAAAACTAAAATATGGTTTCATGTTTTGGAAATCAGTTGTCAGTTACATAACATGTATGTGGGTAATATTTATCAAGCTTAAACATATAAAATTACTGATATGACCCCTTAAATGTTTATTATTTATCCTCCACAGATCCAGGACCATCCCCTAAAGAGCAGCCAAAAGACACAGAGCAAGACGGGTCTCTGTCCTCTAAGCCTGTTGCGAGTGCTGCTGGTACATAGCAGCAACTCCCTTCTGCTGACTCTGCAAAATGTGACTGAAAGTTCTCAGTTTTGGTGTGAATTTGTGACAAGTGTGTATATATTAAAATAATCTGAGGTTCCAAAACCGTTGGTTATCCTTAATCTACAATTAAGTCAGAGGATTGACTGGAGGAAGTAAGTGGCTGCTGTGGCTGCTGTTACAGATAAGTGACAAAAATAAAATTAGCATATGATTTGCAGTACTTACAGTGTTTTATTGTAGGAATCAGAAGCCCTGAGTTTGTAAAGAAACAACAGCTGTGAACAGCAGGCTGCACCAAGTTAGGACATGTATGAAAAAATAATAGAAACACAGTATATATAATTATCTGTACCTTCTGTACTGCAATGTGTAGCAATCCAAATGATTGTGGTTTACATCACCATAGGGATCATTACACTTATGGGGGCAAAATATTTTTTAAAATTTTCACTTCTTAGGCTGGAAAACTTCACATATCTTCCCATTCTCTGATGCTCATAAGAAATGGCTTGTTAATATAAAAAGAAAACATCAGAAACTAATGCTAAATAGTGCTGATTCTTTTTCTAAGAAGATGTGTAGGTAGTTTACCTCAGAGTTTATGCCCCAGAGGTTTCTGCCTGGCTGAACATCTCGTTTCAGTGGGTCTGCTGTCACAGGGAAAAGGCTTTAATAGGCTGGTGTGGAACACTAATGTCTATCAGGGATGCAGGGTGTTTGTACTCTGTAAGTCTCTGATCCTTTGAAGATTCAGCGGTGTGTCTAAAGTCTCTTTTGGGCTGATTTTGGAAGCATCATGAGGGGGGGAAAAAAGCATGATTAAAGAGGCATTCTTCCTTCCAAACCAGAATGCTGATACTGTCCGCCAAGGGCACGTCCCATATATGTCCAACTTGGCCATAATGACTTTATTTTCACAAAGAACTGGAGAGTCTACTAATGAATAAACTAAAAAAAACAGGAGAGGTCACACGGATAGTTGACACTCATTATCATGTATGTGTGTGTTTAGGGATCAGTTGTCTTGTTGAGTTTGATCAGTCGGAGTCATGATCCTATCTAACATTTGATATTTACATCTTGAATCTGGACAAATGCTGGGTCTGTACACCCACACAGGTGTTTTCACTTATTTAGCTTGATTGGGCCTCTTTCCATGCTGGAGCTGGGTGGAGTTTGCTTAGATAACTTCACATCCTGTCTGCTCCTGACAGATTTACCTGTAGGATAAATCTGTCAGGAGCATCACAATAATGTCAGTGACAGTCTGCGCACACCCACACAGTCCTGCCAAGAGGTTTCATCAGCCAAAACAACACCTGTGCAGCTGTTAAGTGGTTGTGCAGTGCCTTGAATAAAAAAAGACACCTGAAAGTAGTCACATTGTTCTCATCTACAGCAGTAAACTGTACCAAACAAAAAACAAAAAATAAATCATTAAATGTGAGTCTTTTCTTGCTTTGGATATGTCTGTTCTAGCTTAATTTGAATTTCTTTAATAAATGGTTGTTAATTGATTTATTACTCCTATCTGTCCAAAATTAGACATCTAATGTAGCCCTGTTGGGTTCAGCCTGACTGAACTTAAGGTGCCTTCAGGTCTTATCAGAAATATTGTAATTTGGAGATGAAGGCACATATGAACTCTCCAACAATGACAACTCAGAACTTTTCTGAAAGCTCCACCTTTTCTAGTGCGTGCCCATGCATGTAAAGAACGTGTGCCATGTAATTAAGCACTTTATTGGCTTACCAAACACAAAAACAATCTGCGTCCCCTGATATTCAAGTAGCTGGCCATGTTCTGAGCAAAACCATTTGAACATATTTTGTCATAACTCCGACTTCCTAATTTATTACTTTGAACTTTCTAATAGGGGCTTGAAGGCATAATTAAAAATGGATGAGTTCAGGCTTGTTCCACGTTAACCTTTGACCTAAGTGTGAGCTCAGGCTTCACACTTCACATGGCTGCTGCAGATCTGCTAGTTCTCCACTAGCTCTCAGTAGTACACAATAGCAATCACATAGGAAACCATATTATTCAATAAGAAATCAGAATTCCAAGTTTGTCTTTGTTAATTCATATTTATAAAGTTTTTAAAATGTTAATAGAGCACAGCTAATTACTGCTGGACTTAAACAACATGCTTAACCGTATTAAACCTGTCAAACACATTTATCATTGATTGATTGTAATCATATAATTTAAGTGTGAGTTTAGCCATAATTATTTCTAGATTTTAAATAAGTTTGTCACAAATCTTTTGTTGTTATTCATAAATGACTGTGTAGAAGGCTTCATTTCTGTGAGAAACTTTATGTAAAAGGCCCATGAAACCTTCTGTGCACTGTCATAACATGAATAAAGACCAGCTTTTTACAATAGGTACCAATAAAGTGAAGCTGATAATGTTCTGTTTTTGTTGAGACTGTCATAACAGAGCTACTGGCACATTTAGTGACAAATACTAAAACTGTTATGTAGCTCCAGGAAAGGAAGGCTATATGACAAACAGGAAAACTATTGGAGACTCTTAACAGGATGAAAACTGTTTTACCCTCAAGAATGACTGTTGAGTCAACACAACTTGGCAAGTGTCCCATAAAAAAAACTAAATTTCTATTTTATGTATGACTATTTTATTGTAAGGCATTTGTATTTTGTCCATCCTCTGTAGCTGTGGCTGTTATTTGTGATGCTAAGCTACTTGACTTTGAAGTTGAATCATTATATGAAACAACGTTTTGTGAAGCATAGGTCTAAAGTGTTTTTGTTGTTTTTTAACCTTTGGACAACCTTCAGTCATGTGGTTTTATTGAAAACAATTGATGAAAATGGAATGATTTCTTTTGGTAATTAGTATTTCTTAATGAAGTTGTATTTCACATACAGTTCTGTATTCCTTGAAGTGAATATTTATTGCTGTTGTATTTTTATCAAGTTCCTAAATGAAAATATTAAAAAAAAAAAAAAAAAAAAAAATCACATTTTCTTCTTCTCTCCTTTGTCCCCCTTGTTCTTCCCCTTTGGCACTCTGAAACGTGTCTTCTGAAAATAAAATAGGTTCTTGGCAAAAATCCTTGGAACATGGCCCATGTACAAGAGCAGGGCCAGAGTCATGCCTGGAAAACATACATTTGCTGTAAGTGTGTGTTCACTTTGAAAGAACGTCAGCATAGTGAAAGTGTTTTACCTGTCAGAGGTCCGAGCCAGTAGACTGCTGCGTACTCTGCGACGGTGAATCCAGGACAGTGGAAGGTGAGGCCATAGGCCAGAGATGGATTCATGTAAGCTGAGGTGTAGCCTCTGGCTGCAACATGGAATGAAAAAATTCTGTTTATTAGTTTTGTTTTGTTTTGTTTTGTTTTCTAAATAAGTATACAGTATGCTCTAATAATGAAAAACTTCTTACATAGCACAGCATATTTGAAATAGATACATACACATAAATAGTCTTTCAAAAGGCTGTTAGAAATACCTTCAAAAGGTATTTTAGCCCCACAGCTATCAATGTCATAAATCACATTGGGAACATACACATATTCATACCATATCTGCTTTTTAAATTTATTTTAAACTGCGCTTTGTGTTTTAGGAAACAGTTTTCACTTGATTCACTCTGTTTAAAGTATTGATGTTGTCATTTATAACATTTTTTTACTCTAGTTCTTTTATTGTCCTGTTTTTTTTTTTAAATGTTATTGTTATGTTTGATTGAGCTGTGCCAAAGACAAATTTCTATTACTGTGTGACAGACAATAAAGTATCTTGAATCTTGAATCATTTGACAACATGCTTGAAACTATGTTTAAACCTTAATAGCAGAGTGTGATTTGCATGACTGATAACGTGGATTTTATCATAAATGAACAGAGATGACTGTAAACAGCACACTGTCATCTCTTTTTCTTTTAATGATTGCTCTGCACTAAGATGAGAAAGATTGTTTTTCTTAATGACCTTCTTCCAAGTATTTTTTTCTCTTTTAATCGATGAGCCATTGTTGAATGTTTCAAAAACTTATTAGTTTTGGTTGAACCTCTGACCAAACCTTCAATGATGTTATTCTTCTTTGAGCTCTTGCACTGCCCCATGCTGACAGAAATGAATGAAATTACCTGCAGCCCTTTGTGACCATAAATGATTAAGCAGACAATGTAAAAAAAAAAAAAAAAAAAAACACTTTCTGTGCATAAGCATAGCTGATTAAAATGTGTGGAATTGTCCAGGCTCATGTTGTTTGTATATGTGATCATGAGAGGATGTCTTTGTAGGGGTGAATTTTTGAACTTTTCTATAAATCTGGGCCTAGATTCTCTTAAAACTTACCTGTACATGACAGGAAAGTGAGCAGCACAGCAACGAGGGGAACACGGATGAGAGCAGATCTTCGTCGAAGGCTCAGGTGAATTAGATGGAAGATGAGTGTACAAACGCACTCAGTAAAAAACCCCTGAAGTAAAGAGACCAGCAGAGAGGTGCTGCACTCTCTCGCCATCAGGTTTTTGATCATATGCATGTCTGTCAGCTCCAGGTTCCAGTAGTAAACAGCCGCGAGAAGAGCTGCGTGGGCCCCGAGAAACTGGACTGCAACGGCAAGAAGAGTGGGCAGAGTGGAGGCCTCAAGTTGCAGGAACTTCAGCACGACCAAGGTGGGATTCCCTGATGCGCTGCCACAGATCACACCGTGGGTCAGCAGCACAACAAACAGGATGGTTACAGTGACATCAGCTCCCAAGCCCCCAGCCCACTCGCCCACCTCCACAATGGTCTGTACCTCCAGCCAGCACGCCACCAGCATGAAAGAGGAAGCAAACTCCAAAATGATGCTGAAGCATGGCCATTTCTTAAGGAGAGTTCTAACTAAGACAGCAAATGTCACGACAGCCAGGAAGTATCCAAGAGATGCGTTCAGTCCAGACATGGCTGAGATCAGAGGCGCCCCGCTGTTTCTGTTCAGACAAAAATGAATGAGCGTTTCACTCTGAACGACTGTGCTTTCAGTGTGACAACGTGGTACACGCAGAGACACAATGGTTATCAGAGACACGTCAGGTTTTTATCCCACTACCAGCTGCCAAAATACACACACTGGCCTTTGCAAGGTCAGGTCACGAACTGACCTTCATCCAGTGTTCAGATATAATTAGATCTAAACTAGTTAAACAATTCTGTCATCTGTAGTGAATAGAACATTTATGCTCCTTTTTGCTGTTGGCTGAAGAATAATGATGCACAGACCACATGTCTTCACTACATTCTAAGTTTTGAGATGTAGTCCAGTTTAATGGTTTAAAACTGTTTCTGCTGTCCAGCTACAAACTGAACTTTTACTAATTTTTTCTAATCAACAGCTGTCATTTAGTAAAAAAAAAAAAAAAAAAAANAAAAAAAAAAAAAAAAAAAATCTATTCAGAATTCAGAGTAAATTTGAGTGAAGAGAGGAAACAGAAGATAATTAACCATTAAATAATTTAGCTTTCACCAATTTAACCTTGATCCTGACCTGAAGGCACTCAGTCTTAATAACAATAATGCTACCTTATATTGTTGACATTCAGGTAAATGCAGTATTTTGTCATTATAGATTTTTTTATTAATTTCTAAATGTATAAGTAAACTCAAACTGGATGGTGGCATAATAACATCCTTGATTTGTCACCACCTTGTGGTTGAATAGTAAAATGGCAGTTTCTACTATTCATTTAATACTGTATTTAATACTGGTGCAATAACATAACGTATAATCAGTTCAGATTCAGATTTCAGATTCAGCAACAGTGCATTTCTCAGTGTTAAAACAACAAGCTGCCAGGTTTTGAAATATTTAATAGAAATGCTGCACATCAACAGTATTAAACTTAAGCTCAGACATTTCTAAATTAAACAGTAACTCTGAAAATATATTTGTGTAACTTGTGGATAAGAATCTTGCCCCTATACCGTGAAACCTGATTGGAAATCAAGATGTTGTTTTGACACTTAATGATAAAATATTAGCTGATACCAAGCTATTTTGTCTGCAGTATATGATACAGTCTAAATATTAGCAGCATACAGTTGAATCAAAGTGATAAAGTCTGGAGCAAAAATGGGTCCGAGTTAAAATCAAATTAATCATAAATTCAAACCCATCCTGGGTTCCTGCTGTATGAAAGCCTATTTGAAAAGATTTTGATGTTAGATGTAACTTCATAAAGAATTTATTAACAACAGACTTGTGTGGTTATGGTAATATCAAGAAGGTGGAGTGGAGTGTGAGGCATTTAAGCAAAATAATCATTTGGTGATTTCTAGTGAGTGATAGTAAAAGTCAGATTATATTATAAAGTAAATTTGTTAGAGTTACCAGGTTGCCTTAAAGATCTTACCACTCCTGCTTGTTTTTCTGTTGCTTGCCTGTCTGTTGCAGATGTCATGAAAGCCTGCTAAGTGTTTCTTTGTCTGATCCTGGTTGCCTATCATCAGCTGTTATCCAACCAGAAGAACAAGTCAACTGCATTATCTTATACTGAATGCCATATTTTGTTGTCTTTATCGGGACCGAAACTCTGCCAGATCCTGGTATTAAGTAACTTTAATAACCTTGGGGACTCAAATTCATAGTTGGATGGTTAGCAAACATATTTCCAGTTTAACATGGACAAGTCTGAATTTGTTTCTGATGACAGCAGTGTATCTGTATGTGTGTGTGTGTATGTGTGTGTGTGTGCCAGTTGACTCCCTTCAGCCCATCCTTCATACACATCTATACTTTCACCTGATCATCTGATCACCTCATTTCCGTCTGTTGTCAGTCCAAATACTGAAAATCCTGTCAGTCAGTTTGTCAGTGCTGTGCATTTGCCGTCTGATTCTAAGCCACTTTTCTCTAATTCCACTATACCACACTCTAGTCCTAGCATGCATTATGTTCTGAGGTTTGTCTCTTCCACATTTGTGCTTCAACTTCCCAAAGAGGCCATAAAAAAGGGAACAGACCCTAACCCTAACCCAACCCCACCCTTTGGAGGTCATGATGAGCTGGAAAGCTAAAAGTCAAATCACCACAAGCACACAGGAAATCACCAGCATAAAAACCAACAAAAATCAAAGCCAGATATACCAAATACACAGTCAAGTGAGCAACCATTTTCAAGTACAAAACTCGGAAGTATAACGAGAAGCGTTACAAGAGCAGCTCTGACTTACTTTTAGAAATCTACTATTTTATAAGCGAAATTTAACTAACAGTATTATTGGATATATTTAAAATCTCTGTGTTGTATGTAAAAATTAATAAGAACTGTAATTTCATTCTTGCTGACAAACTATTCAGCAAATATATCCCAAAACGTTTTGGTTATACTGTATTACAAGTAGAAAAAGTTCTTGAGTTTCAATATCATTATTCAAAACTTCATTAGACTGAAAATTAAGTCTAAAAACGAGTAACAGTAGTACATTGTTAACTGTTTTAAAACAAACTCATTTAATTTTAGGAAGAGGAAATGCAAGATATGTTGAAAATTAGAACGATATTTAAAATTTTTTCGAAAGGACAAAAGACAATTTCTGTGTAAAATTTTGTATTAAAAAATTGGGAGAATATTTAGTTATTTCCTTTTTGACCTCTGATTGGATTATATAGGTCACGTGTCAAGTAAAAACAGGAAGTGCTGTTACCAACTGACGAATATTTGTACAGCTTGTGCTTTAAGTTTAAGTTAAGTCTTAAGTTTGTAACCAAACCGCAACAGAATCAGTGCTTTCTATTATATTCAATTTAACTAGTTACGTGTTCTGTTTAGTTATTTTACCCCGGCACCATTATTTTCTTAAAATAATCCTCGGTGATGTTCAGGCTTTAGCGGAAGTTGTGAAACGTTTACGTACCCGGTGTGTGTGCAGTAAAAGTGATGGCGTGGGAGGAACAGACCAACAGAGAGGAATGAAACAAGTCTGGGATGGCGGACAAACCTCAGACTGTGTTCATGAAGCTGTTTGCCGCTGGATTTTATGGCCTGAGTTCGTTTCTTATCGTCGTTGTTAACAAAAGCGTTCTCACTAACTACAGGTAATCATATTATTTTAGATAAACCGTTACAGTTAGGAAGCTTCCGTGCCAGCTATCCTAGCTATGTTCGCAGATACGGAGATTTATTAGCTAGCGGTAACTTTTTGCAAGCAAAACAGGACAGTGTAGCTTAATAATAAACTGAGTAACTTTTAATAATAAACTGAGTAACGTTTTTTTTTTTTTTAATTGACCTACTAGTGATAAATATGTGGATACGTACATTGTGAATGAAGCTGTAACTCTGGGACCAACGAAGGACTCAAGTTATCTGTTCTGTTACAGGTTTCCTTCTTCAGTATGTGTCGGAATTGGACAAGTAAGTTGACAGTTTTCTCTGTTAAAGCATCAGTTTTCCTAACAGACATGCAGCGCTCCCGAAAGCAGCGAGTTAATGGTTTTGTTTTATGAATATGTGCAGATGTTGGCCACAGTGGTAGTGCTGTGGGTGGGCAAGGCTGCGAGGGTGATCAGCTTCTCGGACTTTGATGAGAGCATACCTCGCAAGGTGATACATATATTTTGAGTTTAGTCCAAAAGGATTTCCATTATAATAAAATAGGGCAGTTTTTCCCTCTAACACTGTATCAAGTCTTTCCTTGGTTTTTATAGACATTTCCTCTACCTCTCCTATATGTGGGAAATCAAATCACTGGCCTGTTTGGAACCAAAAGGCTCAAGTAAGTTTTCATTAAAGGTTACAGGAAACATTTGTCATGTGCTCATTAGGCTTGGCTCTGATCGCTCTCGCACTAGGCTTAGCTGTTGATGTTTTGCGTGAAAATATGCTATGATATTATAGCTATGTAACACGGTGACATTCTTTTCTTCTCCAAACCAGTTTGCCGATGTTTACTGTCCTCAGAAGGTTCTCCATCTTATTCACTATGCTGGCTGAAGGATTTCTGCTCAAGTAAGATTTCATATTTAAGTTGGCCTTCTGGTAAAGTGGCATTCCACTGATTTTACACATCATATCGCTTTTTCAGTTCATCAGACTGTCCCATATCTGTATTAAGAGCACTTAAACCAGTGAAAACAACGCTATAAAGGTTTTTGAGGCTGAGGAAGGAGATATACACTAATGGGTGATGGGTTATTCAGTAGGGCAATCTTACAGTCGAAAATGCCGGTGCAATCTTTAATTTACAGCTTGATGCAGTCCAATTTACTCCCTTTTGAATTTCACAGGAAGAAATTCTCCAGGCCAGTGCAGCTGACAGTATTCACCATGATCCTGGGGGCGTTTATAGCCGCAAGGTAAGTTCTCCTACATCCAGATGCTCCAGCTGTTAACCACACCTAAACTACCTTCACTTAAAAAGGGTTGCACGGCATTGATGTATGCCCCTCTTAACTGAAATTGTCTTCAAAGTCATTAGACACACGTTGCACATCTGTAATGAAAGGAAGCCCAGTGTGACCAAAGGTAAACCAGTTGCAGCAAATCACTTTCTACGGTTTTCTCTCTCTTCTCTGTTCGCAGCGCCGACTTGTCCTTTGACCTGCAAGGCTATGTGTTCATTCTTCTGAACGATGTGCTGACTGCAGCCAACGGAGCCTATGTGAAACAAAAATTAGATACCAAGGTATGTGGCACTGCTAGATGAATGTAACCATTGTTTGGGTTAGAAGCTGCTTTTGACATTGAGCTGATTATGGAGAATTTCGAGAAACTAAAGTGTCCTTCAGTGCCTGGCTTCAAGAAACTCGGTGTGTACAAACACTGAGTTACTATCTGCAAATTTGGTGAAATTCTTTATCGTAAAGATGTCTCTCTGCAGTGTTTTGTTTTTGTTTACAGTTTATTCTTTATTGCTGGTGTTGTTGTGATCTTGTGTAACTTTGTCTCTCCACATGTAGTTACTGACCCAACAGGTCCGATTCTGTTTGACTGGCCGAGTCAGAAATGGCTTGTAGGTTGAATTAGTTTTTTNTTTTTTTTTTTTTTTTTTTTTTTTTTTTACGCGACTGCTCAGTACTCATGTTACAGCTGAGGCAAAACTGCGTCCAGATTTAGTCTGCAGAGCACCGTGTGTTATTACTGAGCTTGACAGAGAGGTGTGTGTGTGTCTGGGTGTACTGGTGAAAGAGCCTGTGAGTGAGTGAAAAAAGTGGAAAATGTGAAAGAGAATCAAATAAATAATATCGAGAGGTTCTAGATCTGTGTTTTGGTAGTGAGGAATGGTGGGTAAATTCAATCCTGTCTTCCTCTTCTGCTTCTTCTTCTTCGTGGTCCTGCTGCCCCCTGCTCATCTGTTTCCAAACTTTTTCTTTTTTTCAGGAGTTGGGGAAATATGGATTGTTGTATTATAATGCATTATTTATGATACTTCCCACTCTGCTGTTGGCTCATCTGACTGGAGACATGGAGAAGGTAAGCGTGGTTCTTTTGCTGTCTTCATCATTAAACTCTGGGCCAGTTTCAAATCAATATCGATTTGATTTATAAAATTAGTGATGTAGTGAATATATAGACTCTCTGGTTTTATGTGTGTGTGTGTGTGTGTGTGTGTCTGTGTGTGTTTGTCAGCTGTTTGTTGGTCAGAATGTGCAGAGAGCAGCTGGCAGCAAGCAGCCAGAAAGTCACAAAGTTGCTATTATGCAGCAAGCAGAGTTATTACAGCAGCACACACAGCCTCCTTTTCCTGAATAACCTCATTAGAGACACACACACACACACACACACACACACACACACACAGCTACCTTGAGAGCTGCAGCAAATGCAAAAATAACTCCCAATTTGTAACTATGTATGTTAGTTGTTTCTATGAAGTCATGAACAACTCATCAGGAATTTCTTTCTGTTTGTTGGCCTTTAATTTTAATTCACCTTCATTACCAAAGGAACTCTGAACAGTTACAAATTGTTAAAGGACTATACCACCCATTTTGCATGTTTGAGCCTAATATATTCAATTTTCATACACGTAAG